>JAKSZT010053929.1:57232778-57269292 GCA_026826555.1 Tolypeutes matacus | reverse complement strand
AAAAAAAAAAAAAAAAAAAAAAAAAAAAAAAAAAAACAAAAACAAAAAAACAGCTTTGCCCTTAGGGTTAGGGAGCTCACCCTTTTGTGCCTTGATCCTCCTTCTAGTGAGAATTAATCCTTTTCTTATTTAAACTGCAAATATGAGAGTTACCACATTTTACCTCATATGAAATTGTAAGAAGCTTGACTGAAAATTGAAATTGCATATCTGATACTGTCTGCCATTATCCCCTGTAGTAGTCTGCCATTATCCCCTGTAGTAGTTTGGGAGTTTGATGACATTATGAATTCCAAAAATAGATATTGGATCATGCTTGTAAACTGGTCTGTTAATCTGGACATGATTAAGTTATGATTAGGGTGTTGACTGGGCCATGTCAGTAGGGCATTGAGCCCCACCCCTTGGTGGGTGGGGTCTCGAAGATAAACATGGCAAAGGGCAGTGTTGGAGTAGTTTTGATGTTGGAGCTCTGATGAGGAAGGAGAGACGATCCCAGGAAAAGAGAAGAATCATTCGCCTGACAGTTCACAGCTGGCCTTGTGGAGAGAGGCAAAGCCTAGAGAGCCTCAAATTCTACAGCTAACCTTGTGGAGGAAACAGAGGAGCTAAGCCCAGAGAGAAACGCAGCCCTGGGAAGAGAGGAACCCAAGAAGCCCAAACCCTGGCAAATGTCTTCAGCTATCTTGCTCCAACACGTAGCAACAGACTTTGGTGAGGGAAGAAATTTATGCTTTATGGACCAGTAACTGTAAGCTTCTACCCCAAATAAATACCCTTTATAAAAACCATCCGATTTCTGGTATTTTGCATCAGCACCCCTTTGGCTAACTAATACAACCCCCCTTATAGGAAGGTAGAATAATAATGTCTCATTTATGGACTGTTTGTGTGTTAAACCCTTCACATGTACCCTCTAATTTAATACTACAACAACCTTGTAATGAAATGAATATTACAAGTAGTATCCATATCTTACAGGTTTAAAAAATTAGACTCAAGGAGATTAAGCAATTTGCCCAAGGTTTTATATTTGCTGGTGGAGAAGCTGAAAATCAATCCCAAGCTTTTCAGACTAAAATTTTGTACATTTAACTCAATGTTATACTGTCTAGGTTTGGAAGTAAAAAAGAGAAATATGGGAGGGGATGTTTAATTCCACAAATCCATGGCAATTCCTTACCTGCTGGTATGACACCGAGGGGAAGCTGTGCTCTGACCGGGGTAAGGACACAGTCTGTTTCCATCCCAGCATTCTTCTGGGCCCTGAGAAGCAAAGCATGGGCTACTTCACTGGCAAATCCATCTCCCCCAACACAGACCACCCTAGGCGGGGGAAAGAAATTAAGTAAAAGAATGGAAAACTTGAAAACAACTGGTAATAATTCATGAAATCTAAGCTTCAAAGTATTTTGTTAATCTTATATACTGTGTATGCCTGCTCACTCATACATACCTTCAAACATTTCAGTATGTGTCAATGGATACGAAGACACTAGCACTACACAGGGAAATTTTATTTCAGAAATACAATACCCACATACCCCTATATAGTCAAAATATGTTTAAATGGGTTAAGCAGCACAAAGAATTTGAACAAATTAACTCATACCTGACCTATAATTTTGCTCTAATGTCCAAGAGTACCTCATTCTCATTTAGCTTATGTTAATATACTGTCATCTGTAATACATTTGACTAACAGAAACCAAAGTCATAAAATCTTGCTAATTCTCAATATAGCTTTAAAGAGACAGCAATAAAAATCACATAAAATATGAAGCTTTAATTTAAGGTACTGCTAATTATCATTAGGATATGAACGTAGTCATTGCAAACCTTAACAGGTTTTCATCTCCCGAACACTACTATGATATGTCACTTTCATAATTAGTGTTACCACCCTTTGACCCAAGTTAGTACTGCTAATAATTTTTAAGACTGTATGGCAAGTAGACCTATAGAAAGAAAATAATCTATGAAAGTAATACATAAGATATTAGTAATTTGTTTCATAATCATTTGAATTTAAAAGATGCAAAATAATCTTAACTATAAAGAGGTCATTAATTTAACCAAGAGGAGGGAGATTTTGTGTTACTAAAAGTAGGTGTCACAAAGCCAAGGCCTACAGGAATGGAAGTATATGCTCCAGACTTCGGGGGCAGCAGCTTCTCAGCCCCAGATCTGATTTTTCTAGAGAAACTAGAATCTGGATTTTGAAGTGAGTCACCTAAGTTTTAAATATTAGCAAGTAGCATTCAATATTCTGAAAAACTCTATGTGCCAAACAAAATAGCCAATGGTCATAATCAGCAGGGGTTTGCTGGTTCCCTAAAGACAGGAAGCTGCAGAAGGTGTTATATCCAGAGGCTGAAGGTTACCTTTTCTACTGATTCCTTCTACCCTCCTCTGAGTCTTCCAAAACCGTCACCCAGGTGAGGTTAAACACTATGGCAGAAGATAGACTGAATATCCAGGACAACCCTGGTTAGAAGAGACTCCAGTTACCAGTCTCTGTCATTTTGGCTAGAGGCATTGTTTTTTTACATATGAACTGATTCTAGGGGTTCACAACATGGCCACCAAGTCAGAGGAAAGGAATTCTATTGACTGAAAGCCAACTATATGTCAGATATTATGTTGACCCTTTTTCATTAAATCCTCAGAATTCTGAGAAGCATTAACCCTATCTTTAAAATGGGGAACCAGGGCTTGATTTGAACCTTATCTGTCTTATTTCAAAGATCTCTATGAGCACATTTCCAAACATTCTATGAACTTAATTTTAACTCCTGGATTCACTCCTGTCTACCCTCCAAGGTGTGTGTGGCTTTAAAAAAATCTAGTTAAAGTCATCCAACAAAATATCTAACTTGGCACCAAAACTTTGACTCTTACATGTAGATTGGCAGCACTTGACCCCTGGAATCCTACCTCTTGGTACGGCCTTATGTATATGTCACCTCCTTGCTGGACTTCATAGAGATGGTCTTTCTATGAACGTGCTCTGCTAGAAAAATCTTTGAATTTTTTCACGACACATTCTGTGTTAAATCTTGTGAAACTATTTCAAATGGTGATAATAAAGTAATATTTAGTGATTAATGACTATGTGTCAGCACTGATCTCAGCAGTCTCCATGTATTAACTCATTCCATTTGAATAGAAACTCTGAAATAGATACTATTATTCTCAATTCAGATTAGGAAAGTAAGACACAGAAAGATCAAGAAACTCCCAAGGTCATACTGATAGTAAAATGATAGAATAGGGATTTGGAACCAGACAATTAGCTCTTGAGACTGTGCTTCTAGTCAATATATTACACTCCTTTTCTCTATATGAAATCCACTGAAAATAACTCCATGGGCCTTTTATTATTTAGCAAATCAGTTTAAAACAGAACTCATGTGAAGTTGAATGAGTTAGGAAAGAATATATGTATTTATGTTGACAACTATTGGATCATTAAGCTTGTTTCCATGTATAGTTATTCAGTCTAGGAAATATCCTTAATTTTAAAAAATTCATGAATCTGGATACTGCAAGAACAGGTGTGTGGTGTGTATGTGTGTGTATAACTTTTATAATGAGTTAATTTAACCACACTTAAGAGTTAATCTAAAATGTGAACCTTAAAGTAAATGATTCTTTGCAGGTGGGTGCTCGTTTTCAGAATAAGTAAACTTCTTGCATAGCCCCAGGCAGAATGATTCTGTCCAGAAAATACAACCAGCGGCTAATATCCCATTTAGTTTTTTAAAGGACCATAAGAAATATTTTTTTTAAAATAGATGTTTATATATTTGTCTATCAACCAATATCATCTCTGAAATGTTAAGTATATTATGGCATTTTTGGTTTAGACTTTTTCTTTATTAATTATAGAAAAGATAAAATTTTGACCTTAGTAACCAATATAGATATCATGGTCCATGTTATAGAACATCAATCTTAGCTAGATAACGTCTAGCTTATCGTGGATATAGTGAATGGTGAAATGAACAAAAGAAGAAAAAAAGTGTAATTCAACAAATTATCCCATAGAAACAAACAACAAAGTGGCAGAATATTATATTTGCAGAAAGCTATAGATTAAACTTAACTACATGCACACTTATAAATTCAACTATTACTACTTCAGGTATATCCACCTAATATTATTTTCTTTGCCTATACAAAATTTCCTGTTCATGGCCAGTACAAATGGGGCAATACACAATCTGAAGCTGCAAGTGTCAGCAGTGGATCTGAGAGTGTTTGCTAGAACACACTTGGGTGGTGCACCAGCTGTCATGAGTTACACGGCTCCTCTTGGCTGGAAATATGTCACAATGTGTCTTCATAAAAACATATGTAACTCGTTTTTAAAAAAGTCTTGAAAGATCTTAGCAAAAAGCACATTTTAAACAACATTTGCCAAATCATTTCCCTTTACTAAATAATATATAGAGTTTCTTTCTTTGATCTAACCCCTCTGGCTCTGTATCTAGAAACCTTTAGGTGTTTTGCTGAACACTCCCTATCAACAGCTAGTCTAGAGCCTGGTAGAGATACTGCAGGCTAAAGTACTCCCAAGAATGTGAGCCACTCAAAGAACCACAGGATATCAGGGTTACCTTATGCCACTCTGTGGTTGGGGCTAGGCCATATATTAAGGTAGGTAGCTTGTGGACATGATTTCTCTAATTACTTTTCTTAAACTTGATACTTTCAAGATAATTTTCTAAATGTAACATATTAATCCTTCTGTCTACCTCTAAGTAATAGGCTCTGAGGTAATCTCTTACCCCATACTCTTCATCCTCAATATGTATCTAATATTGCCATCCAGATTTACCCCCTCTCAATTAAATTCCTTTTTGCAACTCAGATTTTACTTACTAAATTTTACTCTTCACCACGTCCCGTTTTTCCCTCATGAAAAATCTTAAGCATTTCTGAAAAATGACCCTAGCGATTCTCTGCTTTGATTGGGCCACTTCCCTCACTTAAACAATCTAATAGTTTGTTTGGAAGATCAAAAAAGCTTTTCACTTTAGTTGAAAGGCCCAATTGTCCTTCCTAATGGAATGGGCCTTGCATTGCCCTCCTGCTCACCACCAGGTGACATAGATAATTCACATACTGCCTTTTAAAACCTGCAAAAATCTTCCCTAAAGGTATGTAAGTTTTCTCCTCACACATCAATTAAGCACTTTAACAAATCAATTCAACTAATTTTTTTAAAAATGGCTATTTAAGTTTATGTTGCTTTCCTGCTTTCTAATGTTTCACACTATTGAGTAATCTCTGTAAACTTCTACAATGCATTGCAAGCAACAATTCCCAATGCCTACCATGAATAAAAAATATTTGGTAGTCATTAAGTTATGAGAGATTAAATTTAGCATCTTTTACTCATTCTAAGAATAACATATTCATTTCTTATAAAACATTTACCTCCAGATTAATCACAGCCAAATTAATGAGCAGGTAGCTATTAAAACTATTAATAAATTTGAAAATGAAGACCATAATATAGTTATGCCATATGACCAAAATAATATTTCCATAATGCTTTTCCAGAAACTCAGTTGGTTAAATCCAAGAATCACAGATTATAGATGCAAATGTAGGCATGTAAGGTAAGTATAGGGAGGCACGCTATGATTTTCCACTTTATATAATTAGCTCTCCTTTTGCTTTCCCATGCCAGATTCTGTGAGGTCGATGACCATGCCATAACATGTTGATTATTACATAGATATAAATGAAAGAAAGCCTAATTAACATTATAAATATTTAAAATTCTACATCCAAATATATAAACACTAATATAAGCTAATATAAACTATATAACATATTTACAGATTAAGTATTGGTGATTTAACCTACCCGTCAAATCCCTGGAGTTCACATTCCTTAAGTAGTGACACAGCATGCCCTTCATATTCTGTTACTATTAAATAAAAAGACACCAACACAAAATGAAAGCTTTAAACTATGATCTACACTTTTTAACCTGGTTTGGCAAAATAATAAGATAAACATATGGTAAGATCTTAAAAACGTTTATTCTTGAGTATTTAAATTTTAATCATGAGAAAGAGGATTACGTGTTAGTTGTCAGATATGTTTTATAGCTTTATGTAAAAGAGGGTCATAGGTTTGTTCCAACTACATAACTCATTTGGGGATAACCCACACATAGCAGTTAGATAATTTATCTCAGGGCCTGTCTGTTCAGTGTTCCCTAAATAAGACACAATTCCTTTAAATCAGAAGTCTAGGATCAGCAGTATTTTGAAAATAAGGCATATTAGCTGGCATCAAATAGTCAATGTTAAATCGTTTTGGCAAACTTACATGAATAAATCAGTTGAAAGGTTAGTGTAAGATTTATATACCAGAAGAATGTGTATCTGAAACTGCTAGACTAAAAAGAGGAGTTGAATGTAAAAATATAAACTAAAGCCAACACCAGTGACAACAGAACCAAACCCAAGGAGGGTGGCATAAGTGCCCACCAGAGCTCGGATCCTCAGAGGAAATGCATCTGTCGGTCTGCATTGTTGTCTGCACAACACTGATGCCCGCTGCAATACTGTAGATGCCAGTGAAGACAGGATAAACTGGCAGACTGCAGATGGCACCAAGCATTGCAACCACATTTAGCATTTTCTAGGGCAGCTCTGCCAGAAGAGACAGCCCAGCTGTATCCACCCATCAAAGAATTCTGCTGACTGACATGACATTGCAGATGGATTTTTAGTGTAAGAATGTGCATCATTATATGCAAGATTACATTAATCTTTCATGCCTGTCTGTCCCTGGTGCCAGCATAGTTCAAGCTTCTCTCACAATGTTTTTAGATATTGTTAAAAATTATTAGTCTTGGTGTCTAAAAGAATCATTCTGCATCCAGCAGTGTTACATTGTAATTCTCCCCTGACTTACTCAAATGTTGTGAACACTCACTTGAATAAAACCTCTCTATATTAAGTTCTAATCAAAAGAAAACTATAATAAAACTATAAAAGAAAACTATAATATAAAATATTAATATTAAAGTTGAAAGGCTAAGTCCACACAAAAGATTGTCTACTGATCCTTCATTTACAACCACAGCACAGAGTTGCATCCTGAAAATGCAAAATAAAATGTCTTACACACACACATTAAAATAATTAAGAACATTATGAAAAAATATCTATGCTGAGACTCAGTTCATCAACTTTTGCTTTTATACCAAAGCTTATTTCAGTCCAGCTTTTCAAATCCAATATAAAGTTGGCTTTTAAATTATGTTATTGGCTGAATGCTATTTATATTTAGGAAAAATCTGCAATAATGGTCATTGTTTGCTTTGGCCTTACAGATGGAATTTGAATATACACTAATGGAAATGTTCTAAAGACAGTAATATTTACAGTAACATTTTAAATAATTAAATAAAATCAGTGATCTGGAACAATGTGACAGAAAAGATGAAAGAAACCTGACTACCCACCTCTACAAAATATATTAGCACAATGAACAAAATAAAGTCCTTGGCCTCAGGGAATTATATTCTAGAGAGAAAGACAATATAGATGAAGAGATGAATATACGATATAAAGTAGTAATATGATTATAAATGAAAATGTAGGGCAAAAGGATAGAGTGTTACTATTGTGTAGATACAGTAGAAAGAATCAAAACATGTATCTAGGCAGGATAATATGGTCTGTGGAACAAGATCCAGATTCAAATCATCCCACTTGTGGCAGTTTGGCATTGTTTATGAGTTCCAAAAATAGATATTGGATTATGTTTGTAAACTGGTCTGTACCTGGGCATGATTAAATTATGATTAGGGCTTCGATTGGGCCATGTCAGTAGGACCTTGAGTTCCCACTCCCTTGGTGGGCAGGGACTCACAGAGAAAACTACATGGCAGAGAAGAAAGTTGGCATTTTGATGCTGGAGTTTTGAGCTGGAGCTCAGGAAGTGAACACACAGCAGAAGAGCACAGAGGAAGAGAGACAGCTCCTTAGACATGGCAGAAGCCCCAGGGAGAGAGACCAAGCCATTTGCCTGACAATCTATAGCTGGCTTTGTGGAGGGAGCACAGCAGCTGAGCCCAGAGAGAAACGGAGCCCCGGGAAGAGAAGAACCCAAGAAGCCTGAACTCTTTGCAGACATCAGCAGCTGTCCTGCCCAACATGTGGCAACAGACTTTGGTAAGGGAAGTAACTTATATTTTATGGCCTGGTAACTGTAAGCTTCTACTCCAAATAAATACCCTTTATAAAAACCAACAGATTTCTGATATTTTGCATTAAAACCCCTTTAGCTAATAAACCACTCCAAAAAAAACAAAAAAACAACAAAACAAAACAAAAAAACATTAAACAGTGGGCTGCTAGGCAAATGCAGTTTCAAAACAAGTAACCTAGCTTCTTCTCTCATCTGTTTCCCTTTCCAAATGAGATTGCCACCCTCTGCCCCTTCTGTACAGGAAATTTAGAATATTCACTATTTACAGGTCTTTGGATACAGAGTTCCATACTACTAGGATTTCTTTTTCTCTCCCCAAACGTCAGTTCAAATATAACTATTACTCCAGTAATGCTCCAGATATTATCTGCAGGTTGATATTGAATGTTGATAAAGAAATAAGCTGAAATAAATTCAGATGAGATTTGATTTAGATATAAGGAAACATTCCTTGATCTGGTGATAAAATTCTATAATGAGAGAAGATAATGAGATGTCATTTTCTTTCCTGTCCTATAGGTACTTCAAACTTGTAAGCTCAAAACTGAATTTATCACGTCTACCTTTAAATATATTATCACTCAAATATTATTACTCGTTTAGTTTTCCATCGTCCACTCCATACTGCCCAAGCTAAGAGAAAGGATTTTATCCAAGATTATCCCTCTCCTCTCTACAACCAACCCTTAGCAAATGCCAGTCCCTTCTGCCTTTTAATTATGCTGTGGAGTCCCTCAGTTCCTCACCACCAGTGCCTTATATCTGGTCACCACCATCTTTAACGTGAATAGGACAATAGCCTCTTCACCTGCATCCCTCCAACCCTCAAGGCCCAGATGACCTTTCTCAAACACTGTTTAATCATAGCACTTCCCCATGTAAAACCCTTTGATGGCTCTTCATTGTCCTCAGGCATAACGCTCCAACTCCCTAACTCCCATCTCAATGTCAGAAACAGGACTGGCTTTATACACCCACAACTACTTAAAGGGTAATAGATAGAGCCCTTTGCCCAGAATTCTCCCTCTCTCTAGCGGGATATGATACATGAAAATTTGCTAGCCAGATTTTTATTAAACTGCAGGTAAAATTGGAAGGAGTAATACCTGGGGCTACTAACATCTTTTGTGACTGGTTTTATGACTTGTCTAGCTCTCTAGCTGGGAGGAAGAAGAAGGACGATAGGCATTTTTCCAAGGAAGGGAAGGCTTTAAGTAGAGGCATAAAGAGCCAAAGGGAAACAATACAAAGAGGAGACTTGGTAAAAGTGCAAAAGTTAGATGCATAATCCTACAGCGAGGAGCAAGAGGAAGCTGACAGCAAACCCTACTTTCTTGACAATTCTTCCCAGGACTAGCCGGGAGGTAGGCATCTCCTAGGGGCCTTGAGCTGGCAGAGCTCAAGGCTGCATTTAGAGATGCATCTGTGACACTGATGATGAAAAAGCTCTATTGATAGGAAGAGTGACTGAAGAAGATGGGTAAGCCTATCACGAACAAGCAATTACCAAGGGGAGACAAGACACCTAAGTTTAAATATCTCAGTACTTTTATACGTAAGAAGAGACATATTTAATAGATAAAAATTACAAGAGGCAGGTGTCACCTCACAGGGCCTCTGTGGGTAGTTGTGCAGGTTATACCTAGCACAAAGGCACTTGCTCCAAGAGGCAGGTGGGTTTGCAATCCAGCCAATGCTCCTGCTCAACATGCTGGATAACCTTATGCTGAATCAGCCCAGGAGGAGGAGCAACTTTTTGCAAGCACAGAGGAGGTAGCTTTTTCTAACATGCATGAATGCAAGGTGACTCTGAACTCAAAGTAAGAATGTTTCACAGTATCATCTGGTAATGGCACACAATGCCTCTAGTGTAGGTGCCCAAGCTGAGCCTAGATGTGTGTGTATGGGAAAGGAGGACGCCTCTAAAGTTCTTTTCAGTCTGATTTCTCTTCTGACTTGACTTTTTCACTTTGTTGTTGTACATGTTTTCCTATAAATCTATCATCCTTCAAAATTCCTCTCACACTTTTATGGGTATAATCCCTAAAGTCTACTTTATTTTGGGAGCAAAGAAAGAAATATCATATATGCCAGCATGGGCTTGCCACTCCTCCTCTTCTTTGATTCATATAACAATAGGCTAGGGAAAATAACTCAGTTCTTTCTAGGTTCTTCCAGAAGTTATTAGATAAGATGAAAATATTATTAGATAAAATATTGCATTATTAGACAAAATATTGCATTGGGGTAGGGTGTCAAAGTGGGGATTCAACTTTAACTCAAATATTTCAAAAGATTGTTATCTACATTAGGAAGTAGTTTCAGCACAAGCCAAAATGAAACTATTGTTATTAATGGGGTAAGATCCATTTTAAAAAGAAATTTGTGGAAAAATTGTTTCAAAAATTGTCAAATCTTAATATTAATTTTACGAGGTTGAAACTAAAGGCATTATGGTCATATTTCTATGTGAGATATTTTCAAATGTATTTTATTTGGACCCTAAAATCTCAGTGTGAGTTAGGCAGAAAAACTCCAACAAGTATCCACGTTTACTCGGGCTTTCACACAAAATAGTTAACATTTTAAATAAATATTTAATGAATATGCATACAGAAATCATTTTAAAAGGATGCAATTTTATAATTTTACCTGTAGGAGGAGTGTTAGGCAGCTAATAATTCGCCATTTTGCACAAATACATAAATATATTCTAAATATACTTTAATATTCTAATTTTATTTTGTTAAATATTAAATACTTTAGAAAAAGCCCTAGAACACAACATTTTTCTGTCCTATTCAATTGTTTTAAGAAGGAAGACACATTCCTATCATTTCCTCTCCCTTAGTTCAGTTTTCAAGTACCATGTTTCTTTTCCTCCAAACTCTCTCTTTCTCATCTTCATTCACCTAACGGAGTTAGTCAAATTGGATTATAACACAATGATAAAAATTTACACCAATTCTGGATCAATGCTTGATGAATAAACCCCTACCTGTAGCAGAAAGATCCATCCATAATCTGGACTCATACTTCCCTTACTATGCATTGTTGGGAATCTACCCAGCAGCCATTTGGCCCTTTCTTCTCCCTCATAGAACCTAGATTCAGTTCAGGCAACTGTGGTCTTCAGAAAAAGGGGGCCCCACACTTTTTCTTATTGGCTAAAAGAGTGATTGCTCTAGGTTGGGCACAGATATTAAATTGGCACAGTTAAACTGAAAGAAATAAATTTCAATCCATGTTTGGGACTAAAACACGTCAGGTCTCTCTCTCACGCATACACCTCTCCCTACCCCACAACGCAAGAATAAGGAAACATTCAGTCAATGGGAGTCACGTTATGACAATGAGAAGAGCTAGATTTGGGATGAAGCCAACACCAAGGAAGTCAGAACAAAGTTATGGAAAGAACTCCCAAAGTATTATATGCGTAACACACACATACATACACACAAACCTGACTTGTACATGCCTGTTGGCCTACATTCCTTCCCTCGCTTTTCTTCCTCTCCTTATGCACAGAAAAAAAAATTTTTTTTGCCTTTTCTACTTCTCAAAAAACTGGCCCAACCTTCAGTGTTCACTTTAACTTCAAATGCTTCTCTTGAGACTTCTGATCAAAATTACTATCATCCTCTGCGACATCATAGTTCTTTTATGAAAACCTCAATTATAATGATGCTTTTACATATCTATTTGAATCCATAATAAAATAAATGTCCTTCAAAGGCAGGTAGCATATCTTACTCATCTTACATCCTGTACAGTGTTTAACACAAAGAATTAAACAAGAGTTTCTTGAATTGAATGATACATAGTAATATCCACAAACTGCTCTGTAGTATTGCATATTAAATCAATGAAACAAGATAATTAATTTTGCTTAAAAGCTCATTCAACTTTTGTCAACATTACTGAGGCTGATCTATTAAACTACTGTAGCATATTCATGTACAAACTCCAAGTCTTATCCTAACATGAATTTCAAACTTTTCATTCAGCCAATCCTCGAAAATCTTTTTCCAGAGAAATGATAGATCTGGATTTTCTCTTTTCCTTATAAATCATCTCTAACTAGGCCACAAGTCTCATAAACAAATATGAAAGAGTAACTTTTTCACTACAACTTCATTTTAGTTCAGAAGTTCCTCTTGAGTTTTTCATGTGAGTTTCTCTTGAACCCCTAATGTAGAAGGTGACTTTTGGGGTGGCTGTTCTTCCCACAAAGATTGTCCTGTAACCTTATTTACATTATGAGACCTATCTCTCATACTCCTTGATGAGAAAAACCAGGTCACTCTGAATCCCTTCCCAGGAATTTAGCAATGGAACTCTGGGCTTGTCTTCTGAATAGTCACAATTTACTGCATATTTATATCGTTTGTTAATGGAGTCATATAGAAATAAAGCCAGAAAAGGTGAGGGTGTGATTCTCAATAGCATTAAGCTCCTTTCTCCCTGCTCTCCACCCCCATCATGGGAAAAATAAAGGTCTCAAGGAAAGAAAGGAAGCTTTGGCCACCAAATTTTAAAAGTCATAAAGGATTTTACTAATCTCTCCATTAATTTAGCACTAGGCAAATTTCCATTTTCCTTGGCACAAACCTTGCACCTTTCTTATTTCAGATAATTAATTTAAGCACCTGGCTCCTCTAAATTTACCTAAGAACAGCAGTTAAGTGTTTAGTTGTGACCTAACCAGTAGGGGTCAGAGTCAGAGCAAAAACAACCTGAAGACATGAAGGATTCCATGGAAAGACATCAAACCTGTAAGTGAGCAAAAATCATTCGCTTAAACTGCAGAAATAAAAATAACAAAAATCTAAATGCAGATACCAAAAAGTGTATCACTCCCTCTAAAATATCTAATAATTTTTAAAGTCTAAACAATTGTTCTAAAGAGAAAACACTTATCCTCTAATAAAAATAATATAATAAAAGAAACAAAATAATTATGTTATAATCCTGGAGCTGGCTACGGTAGGTTATGCACGCACATAAAAACCTTTAGACATTATAAGTAATATCCTATATTTGGATTTGGAAAAAAAAAAACAGGTTACCTTGCTTACTTAACTATTTTTTTTTAATGGTAAAATTACATTCTGAAAATGACTTACTTGTTATATCTGTCTTTATTCCTGCAAGCTTCAACAGAGGTTCAACTTTCTTATAGTAGAGCTGGGTAGCTTCTTTTTTATGACTTTGGGGGTTAAGGAGTATTTTTAATGACTTTGGTCTGTTTGAAAAACCTAAGAGGAAAACACAAAGTTTTAAAATGTCTGTCAGCATTTTTTTTCCTGTTAAAAATCACATACTTAAGATTAGTTAGAATGTTATACACATATTTAAATAGAATTTGCTATTTTTATTTGAAATCTCCTGCAAGAGTTTTCCTGAATATGGCATTATTTTAAAACATTTACATTTCTCCAAACAGTGACTTAGTCATGTCCCTCCTAAAATAAATCATTAGTTATAATGAGGCACCTAATTTATGAAGGAAGATATGAATGATAGCAGCTTTGTGAGTATTAGGCGATATTTATGTGCATTTACCAAATCACACTTAATAGATCAAACGTTATTGTGACATTTGTTTCTGGAAAATGAAACAAACAATGGATTGTAACAAAGAGAAGGGTCCATACCCTCTCCTTAAACATTCTCATTATTGGAATGAGGCACCTCAATAGCCCCAGGGCTACCGACACCTATCCTACCTATGATGAGTCCAAGGTTGAGTGGGAAAAAGTTGGGATGCGTCAGTGCCTGCACCCAGAGCAATGCACACTGGTAGCTAAAATGAGGTTTTCTGCCAGGATTCAAAACCTGAAAAGGGACCAGGGGGGAAAGGACTATTCTCCTGGGAACTGGGAAAAGACCGCCTCTCAGCGGGGATTCGATGATAGTGCTGCCTCACAGTTGGGGCTGAAATTTGATACTACAATTTTCTGGGCTTGCAAGATAGTTATCACTTAGAACTGAGTTGGAGCAGGTGCAAAGCAAATTTTCTGTTAAGAAGGGGCAGGCAGGACAGAAGAGCCAAAAGAAAGCTGACGACCATTTCCTTCATGGCAAGCTGCTCTAAGAGGACTATATTTCAATGTTCAAAAAGAAAATATCCATTTTCTAGTAAAACCATTACTAAAGACAAATGAAAACTGTGCATTACACCAAAGCCTGTTTTTGTGCAGCCTGAAATAGAGAAAATATTTCATTTCTCATCATATTTGATGCAATAAAATCTTTCAACATCACATACAGTTTTTAATTCAGGGGGTTTTCAGTTGAGGAATGGAGAGGGCTACCTGAACTCCTTAAACATTTTGCTGTCATGCTCTGCCTTGGTGTTTTCTGGGGTCTTTGCACCCTTGCTGTTCCCGCCCATCCACAGCATCCTCCTGCGTCACAGCTCTGATTCATGTGCCACTACTCAAAAATTGCCAGGGCTCATCCCTTCCTGAGCAAGCCTAACCCCCTTAAAATGATATCCAGAGACCTCCCTCTCCAAACCCCACCTTATCTTCTCTCCTCCTTTTCACTCACACATATTCAATAAGTAATTTATTGAGCATCGGTGCTGAATACTGGAAGGAGAGGCAAAATAATTAAGATGTGGCTTATGCTTATAGGGAGAAGACATATCCATGAAAGCAAACAGTACAAAACAGTACAGATTTGGTATTGGAGCAGCACAAAGTGCAAAGGAGTGTACAAGAGAAGAATGGTTCATTTTTTTTTTTTTAAAGTTCAAATGTAAATTAAAAGCTCTATTGAATAACAATGTTTCAGACTAAGCAAGACTGTAAGAAAGCAGAATATTTTACATCCCTAAAAAAACATTAGAGTAAAATCTCTATAAATGCAGTACAAAGAAAAGCCCCTACAGTATTTTTGCAAGAATGGTTCATTCTTATTAGGGGTCTGGAAAAGGCTTCCTAGAGAAGGGAGTATTTTAGGGGGGCTTTTGGCTCATTCAGTATTCATTACCTAGAATTCCTTCATCTCATTCTACCCCTTATCGAAACAGCAGTGGTGGGACAAAGGGAACTTTAAGCAGTGAGACCAATATGAGCAAATGCATTAGGCTAAGTAAGTGCTGAGGGTTTTTATGTTCCATTTTAGCTCTACCATCATGCTCTAGATGCACCATTTGCCAAATTCCAGATAGGCCAGGCTTTCCTTTGTTGAGATTGATTCCCCTTCCCACTCCACCCCAGCCCCATTTCCATGAAAATTCTACCACTTTTTTGAAATTCATTTTAAATACCACTCCCTTACTGAAGCCTTAACAAACCACCAGTGGAATGTACTTCCCTGGCTTATTGGCTCCCATTTTATTCTTTGTACCTCTATTATGAAATGGAAATCATCTACACTCAAAAAAACTCTGAGTAATGCATTCATACAGTATTTGTCCTTTTGTGTCTGGCTTGCTTCACTCTCAACATAATGTACAAAATAAAGTTAAAAAAAAAAAAAAAAAAAAAAAAAACCCTGAAGGTCTAAAACCTTAGGGCTGCCTGTGGCCAAACCTGGCACAATAAAAAGTGAATAATGATAGTAATGTAGTATACTACACTGAATAAATAAAAGAAAAAAAAAAGAAAAAACACCCTCCATGACTCATACTGACACTAAACAAACAAGAGGATGAAGGAAAACTCTTTCTTATAGGCAATAATAACAGAAAAAATCATACAGAGTTCAAAAATCATTATTTCCAACCATCATAGTAATTGATTCAGGTAAGAATTAGCAAAGGATTAGCAAAACCATCAGGTGAAAGCTGGTTAGGGAGCAAATATATACATTCTTAAACTCTACCCCTACATATTATGCTAAATACAAAGGTTAAAAAGGCACCTTTACAGTGGGAAAATCTGGCAGACACCATCTTAAGCAAGTGATCAAAGTTAACACTCTTAATTGTACAAAATGACAACTGCCTCATGATGTAATACACTGAGAACACACCATTTCTATGATATTCCGGCACAAAATGTACAATGTGAATATACCAGGATGAAATGCTCAGAAAACCCAAGTTGTGATATTATACAAAATCCTATCTATAATAAATAGCGTTATATACTGCAAAAATGGCTAAGGCATAAGGAACAAAAAAATGAGTAACATGGTGTTTCAGTGTAAAGAAAAATAAAGAGATGTGACAACTTAATGCAATGCATGTTCCTGGATCAGGTAATAAACTAAAAAGAAAACTGCTTCAAAGGACAGTATTATCATCCCTTAACTAGTCTAATTAGCTATTGCCATCCTTTAACTAGGAAAGACTAAACAGGCTCACTTTTACTAAAACACCACATGGACAAGAAACTTGCTCTAAACCCCAGAGTCCAAGAGTCAGTTAAAAATCCAGACTAAGCTTGCCTTACCTGGTGTGTAACTTTTTGGGACTACCCTGCTTGAACCTCTCAAACAGAGGCAGCCCCAATAAGGATAGAACATAGGTACCAAATGGCAGCATCCAAATGTTATCATAAAATCCAACTTTTATTCCCCCTTCTTCCTATACAGGTACAGTGGGTGAATAGTAGAAAGTTGTAGAAATGAGGAATGCTCATTTGGAGCTTACAAGGATAATCACACTGTAGTTTAAGAGTTCTGACCTTTTAACATATATGAGAGTGTATGCTAGGAGTCCTAACTCAATCTTTGTGACATAAACCTCTTAGATAAGGCAGGAAAGGGCCTAAAATCATTTTTGAAAATATTTTGAAATTAAGATTCAAACAATAGGATTTTATTCTTAAGTCTCTGTCAACAAAAACAAAAACTAAAGAAATTAACCAGAATATCTCATTCCTCAGACATACTGATAATACAAGGTCTTATTAAACAGAAATCAACAACGTAAATTTGTCACTCAAGGATGTATTTTCTCACTTCTCTTTTCTCTTTAAGATGCATATAATGTGGTAATTATGAAGCTGAGTCTAAAAACACACACACAAACTAGGCAGTAATTTGACACCAATTAAACATTCAGAAGGGGGATTTCTATTGAGTAAAGCAAGATTTTAAAAACTATTCTTAATTAGGTTGAATAGAGATGATTTTTTAAAAAATTAGTCTCCAACCATTTCTCCTTCCATGCTCCCTCCTCAAGCCTCTCAACTCCATTTGGTTCCTTGAACTTTCCATGCTCCTTCTACCACAGTGCCGGTGGACCTGCTTGCTCCTCTTCCTACTCACCCATACTCTCTTCCACCATAGCCTTTTTGCCCAATTAACTTTCACTCTTTGTTCTCATCTCATGCTCATCATCACTTCATTGACAAAGCCTACCATGGCCTGCTTGGCTACAAGATTTCCCCCTATTTCTCAGCTAGATCATTTCTCCCTTGTCTCACAGGTCCCTGAACTTTTCAGTCTTGAGCTGCACACAGTCATAATTATATATGTATTCATGATTATTTTCCCCTCTTGGACTGGAAACTGTAGGGTTTTGCTTCATAATCTATCCCCTTAGTCCAATATGGTACAGAGCACACAGTATGTGCTTAAATATTTGAGGAATGAATTGAAGGGTAGTACCAGTCCTAAGCCATATAGCCAACAATGCATTCATTCATTCATTCATTCACTCATTCACAAAGAACTGTATGCATGCTATGTGCAAGGCAAGGTAAGCTTATGCTCCATTAGTGAAGAAAAGCCTCTGCCCTCATGAGGCTTCCGTTTTAGTTGTGGGAGACAGAAATAAACAAGAGAATTTTGAGTATGTCAGGTGGTGATAAGTGCTAAGGATAAAAAGGAAGCTTGGTAGTGGGAGAGAGGGAAGGCAAAGGGGGAAGTGACTTGCTTGTCAGGGAAGACCAGATCACAGCCACAGCCTTGTAAGCATTTGTTCTAAGTGAGAGGAGAAGCATGGTGAATTTGAGGAGGGGAGTAACATAAATTCAGGTGTTAAAAGAAACACTGTAGTTGCTGTGGGGAAAATAGATATGGTAGGGGCAAGAACTGACAAACTATAAAACAGTTCCAATACTCCAGGAAATGATTGCTTTTGGAGCAGAGTGGTTACAATGGAGGTTATAAGACAAGTTAGGTTCTAGATATAGTTTGATGGTAGTGTTGACAGGATTTGTTAACTCTTTAGATATGGTAGGTGAGAGAAAGTAGTCAAGGAGTAGTCAAATGTGTAGCTAAATAAGGGGAGACGTCAGGAAATCTCACATTATTTAGGGGAAAGGAATAGTGGAAAATGATAGAATTCATGAATTGTAATATTGGTGGAGTTGGTAGATTTTTTTCTAGCTGGGGAGGTAGAATATGTGAGCTAGGAAAATGGAAGGGGATAGGTAGAGGGTACCATGATTGAAATTGATAGAGCATTATTGGTAATGACAGATGAAAGAAGTGGTCCTTACACTTACATTTTCACCAGAATTGCCTAGAGGGCTTCTTCTAAGATTTGTGGGCCCAGCCCCAGAGTTCTGGGCTCTGTATACTGGGGTGGAGGCTAAGGATCCACATTTCTTACAAGTTCCTGGGTGATAGTGATGCTTTGAGAACCATACTTGGAGAACCACTTTTCTAGCAGTATGAGTATGGTAGATGAAGTAAAGTGCAGGGCAAGATCTCTGAAGGAGGGTAGACCAAAAGCTGAGATAACATCTACAAAAACATATATAAGGGGAGGAGGCGGGAAATAGCATCAGAGTAGGAAGGCAGAGCTCAACTCTCTCTAAAAAAACAATAAGAAAGGGCCAAAAGCTGCCCCAGAGACCTGCTTTGGAGGTCAGCAGACCAGAACAGTGCTACACAACTCCCAGGAGGGTAAGAGACAAAGAGCTGAAGAACCCGAATCAACAAAACTGAGTTACCAAATCCTGGGGTGGCTGGGAAGGGCTCCCATATCCTACTCCAAGAATGTAAGCTGGGATAAAACCCATAGCTCACTGAAGCTGACTGAGAGGGGAACTGACTTGTTCCTCCTAGTCATTTGTTACAAGAGAAAAGGAAAGGGGAGTCGGGGGGTTTCTCTTCAGTGAATTTGGCCAGTAGAGCCGGCTTTGAATCTCGGCTCTGGCTAGACCAAAACACAGAAAAGCTGAGATTGAAAGAAACACCTCCATGGAAAGGTACAACGAAGAGTGCTATCATTCTGGCCTGTCTAGAAATTGTGCGGAGAAAAACTGCTTTTAGGTCTCCCTTAACCAGAACTTCTAGGAGAAAATCTGAGTCCTTGGCCTGATTTTGATAACTTAAGCTGGGCTATTTTAAAGACTCAGAGTAAGTTGAACCAAACATCAAAGAGGAGGGTTGGGGGAAAAAAAAAAAAAACACCAATAGGCAAGAGAGAGAAATTGGCCAGAGCAAATTCACCAACATATTCAGATGCCTAGACATCAGCAAAAAATTATAAGCCATACTAGGAAACAGGGAGAGATGGCTGAGCCAAAGGAACAAACCAAATATCCTGAAGAGATACAGGATTTAAGACAATCAATGTTAATAACACAAATCTCCTAAATCAAATCAAAGAATTATAATAAAATATGACTAAAGATAACGGATATTAAGAAGATACTGAGTGAGCATAAAGAACAATTTGAAAGCCTGCAAAGAAAAGTAACAGAGCTAATGGGAATGAAAGACATAATGGATGAAATTAAAAATACATTTGAGGCACATAATAGCAGATTTTTAATTGCTCAAAGACAGAATTAGTGGTTTTTGAAGACAGAATATTCGAACTGGAGAAGACAGGAGACCAGAAAGGGAAAAGAATGGAAAAAATGGAATAGGGTCTTAGGGAATTGAATGACAATTTGAAACATGCAAAAATACATATTATCTGTGTCCTAGAGGAAGAAAATGGAAAAGGGGTAGAAAGAATATTTGAGGAAATATGACCGAAAACTTCCCAGCCCTTATGAAAGACATAAATATCAATATCTAAGAAGGACAGAACACCCCAAACAGAATAAATCCAAATAGACCTACCTCGAGATATCTACTATTCAGAATGACAAATTATCAGAGATCAAGAGAGCTTCTGAAAGCAGCAAGAGAAAATCAAAGCATCACATACAAAGGAACCTTGATAAGATTAAGTGCTGACCTCTCATCAGAAACAATGGAGATGAGAAGAAAGTAATACGATGTGTTTAAGGTACGAAAGAGAAAAACTGCCAACCAAGAATTCTGTATCTGGCAAAACTGTCCTTAAAAAATGAGGATGAATCCGAAGTCTTCACAGGCAAACAAAATCTGATAGAGTATATTACCAAAAGGCAAGAATTACAAGAGATACTAAAGGGAGTTTTGTGAACTGAAAGGAAAAAACAAGGGTGAGAAACTTGAAGAAGAGTATAGAAATGAAGATTATTAAGAAAGGTAAACTAAAGAGTAAAAAGACAGACAATAGTAAAATATGACAACAGAAAACCAAAGGATAAAATGGATGAAGTAATGCCTTTACAGTAATAATATTGAATGTTAATGGCTTGAACTGCCCATAAGACATAGACTGATGGAATGGATAAAAAAAAATATGAGTGATCTATATACCGTCTACAAGAGAGACTCATCTCAGACATAAGGATACAACTAGGTTAACAGTGAAAGGTTGGAAAAGTTATTCCATGCAAATAGAAGCCAAAAAAGAGCTGCAGTAGCAATACTAATATTGGACAAAATAGATGTTATTTTATTTTACTATTTTTTTAATGAAGGTACTGGGATTTGAACTGGGACCTTATACATGGGAAGCAGGCACTCAACCACTGAGCTACACACACTCTCCAAAGTTTTTTTAATGCAAAACTGTTATATGGGATGAAGAAGGTCATTATATATTAATAAAAGGGGCAAGTTGCCAAGAAGAAATAACTATACTAAGTATATATGCACCTAACCTGTGTGCCTCAAGATACATGAGGTACACACTGGCAAAAATGAAGGGGAAAATAGATGTCTCTATGGTAATAGTTGGAGACTTCAATACACCACTCTCAGTACTGGATAGAACATCAGGACAGAGGATAAATAAACAGAGCTTGAATAATATGATAAATTAACTAGACCTAACAGATATCTATAGAGCATTGTACCCCAAAACAGCAGGATATACATTCTTTTCAAGTGCTCATGGATCCTTCTCCAGAATATAACACATGTTTTGTCACAAGACTCAATAAATTTAAAAAGATTGAAATTATACAAAACATTTAACTGATCATAACAGAATGAAGCTGGAAATCAATAATCGATGGAAAAAGGGGATATTCATAAGTATATGGAGATTAAACACACTTTCTTAAATATTCATTGGGTCAAAGAAAAAATTGCAAGAGAAATCAGTATATATCTTGAGACAAATGAAAATGAGAACATAACATATCAAGAACTATGAAGGAGAGGCGAGGGCCAGGTCGGGGGCGGGCCCGGCGGAGCGGGGCTGGGCTGGGCTGGCCTCGCCGCAGGCGACCTGCTGTCCTGGTGCCTCCCCCAGCCATGGGCGCGGAGCCCCCCAACTTCTCATGGGTGCTGTCTGGCCGGCTGGCGGGGCTGGCGCTGCCGCGGCTGCCCGCCCACTACCAGTTTCTGAGGGAGCAGGGCGTGCGGCACCTGGTGTCCCTGACGGAGCGCAGGCCTCCCCACAGCTACGGCTGCCCCGGGCTCTCCCTGCACCGCCTTCGCGTCCCCGACTTCTGCCCCCCGGCCCCGAACCAGATCGACAGCTTCGTCCGGCTCGTGGCCAAGGCCCGCTCGCGGGGCGAGGCAGTGGCAGTGCACTGTGCGCTGGGCTTTGGCCGCACCGGCACCATGCTGGCTTGTTACCTGGTGAAGGAGCAGGGCCTAACTGCAGAAGACGCCATCGCTGAAATCCGGCGCCTTCGGCCTGGCTCCATCGAGGCACACGAGCAGGAGAAAGCAGTCTTCCAGTTCTACCAACGAACGAAATAAGGGGCCTCATTGCCCTTCTGCCAGGCCCCCACTCCTCAGAGCTAGGTGGCAGATGGGTCCAGCGACCCAGAAAGGAAATAAAAGAGTTAAGCCTTCCAGCTCCTAGCTGGCTCAGGATCCTGCAGGCAGGCCCTGAACTGATCAAAGGGTTGGCTGGGACCTCGTTGAAGTGGTGGGATCCCTCTGCTGCTGCCTGGAATAAATAATCTATAAGAACCAGAAAAAAAAAAAAAAAAAAAGAACTATGAGGGCAGTGGACGTAGCTCAAGCAGTTGAGCGCCTGCTTCCTGCATACGAAGTCCAGGGTTCAATCCCTGGTACCTCCAAAAAACAAAAAACAACAAACTAAAAAACCAACTTGGGGAAGCTGATGTAGCTCAGGGGTTGAGTACTGGCTTTCCACATACAAGGTCCCAGGTCAATCCCTGGCCCCAGTACCCCAAAATAAACAAACATACAAAAACAAAAAAAACTATGGACACCACAAAGGCAGGGTTGAGAGGGAAATGTATAGCCCTCAATGCTTACATTACAAAAGAAGAAAGCTAAAATCGAAGATCTAACTGCACACCTGGGAGAACTAGAAAAAGAACGGCAAATGAATCCCAAACAAAGCCAAAGGAAATAAATTGTAAAGATCAGAGCAGAAATAAGTGAAATCAAAAACAATAGAGAGAATCAACACAACCAAAAGTTGGTTCTTTGAGAAGATCAATGAAACTAATAAACCCTTGGCTAGACTGACAAAGAAAAAAATAGAGACGATGCAAATAAAATCAGAAATGAGAGGGCGGACATCACCACTGTATAAGTATAAGAGGATACTACGCATAACTGAATGCCAAAAAAACTAGACAATGTAGAGGAGATGGACAAATTCCTAGAAGCATACAAACCACCTACATTGACCTTAGAAGAAATAGAAGACCTCAACAAACCAATCACAAGTAAAGAGGTTGAAACGGTCATCAAAAGCCTCCCAAAGATGAAATACCCAGGGCCAGATGTCTTCATAGATGAATTCAACCAATCATTCAAAGACAATATAATACCAATCTTGCTCAAGCTCTTCCAAAAAATTGAACAGGAAAGAACTCTACCAAACTCATTCTATGATGCCAACATCACCCTAATACCAAAGCCAGATAGAGATAATTAAAAAAAAAAAAAAATTACAGACCAACATCCCTAATGAATATAGATGCAAAAATCCTCAACAAAATACTTGCAAACTCAATCCAACAGCACATTAAAAGAATTATACACCATGGTCAAGAGGGTTTTATCCCAGGTATGCAAAGGTGGTTCACCACAAGAAAATCAATTAGTGTAATAAACCACATTGATAAATTGAAGAAAAATCACACGATCCTCTTGATTGATGCAGAAAAGGAATTTGACTAAATACAGCACCCTTTCTTGATAAAAACACTCCAAAAAATAAGAATAGAGGGAGGCTTTCTCAATATGAGAAAGTGCATTTATGAAAACCCACAGCTAGCATTGTACTGAATGGTGAAAGACTGAAAGCTTTCCTGCTAAGATCAGGAACAAGACAAGGATGCCCACAGTCAACACTGTCATTCAATACTGTACGTTCTAACTAGAGCAATTAGGCTAGATAAAGAAATAAAAGACACCCAAATAGAAAAGGAAGAAGTAAAACTTTCACCATTCACTGATGATATGATCCTTTATCTAGAAAATCCTGAAAAATCCACAACAAAGCTACTAAAACTAATAGAGGAATTCAGCAAAATGGTGGGATACAAGATTAATATGCAAAACTCAACAGTGTTTCTATACGCTACTGATGTGCAATCTGCGGAGGAAACCAGAAAAAAACTTCTATTTGTAATCACAACTAACAGAATCAAATATTTAGGAATAAACTTAATCAAGGACATAAAGAACCTGTATTCAAAAAACTACAAAACATTGCTAAAAGAAACTGAGGAAGACTTAAAGAAATGGAAGGACATTCCGTGTTCATAGATTGGAAGACTAAACGTCATTAAGGTGTCAATTCTACCCAAACTGATATACAAATTCAACACAATCAATCCCAATAAAAATTCCAACAGTCTTTTTTGCAGAAATGGAAAAGACAGTTATCAAATTTATTTAGAAGGGTAAGGGGCCTGGAATAGCCAAAAATGTCTTTAAAAAGTAGTTGAGGTCTCTCACTTCCTGACTTTAAAGCATATTACTTAGCTACAGTGGTAAAAAAAACAATATGGTACTGGCATAAAGACAGACAGAATGACCAACAGAACTAAATTGAAAACTCAGAAACAGACCCTCACATCTAGTCAAGTGAGTTTTGACAAGGTTGCCCAGCCTTCTCAGGTGGGCTAGAAAAACCTATTCAACAAATGGTGCTGGGAGAATGGATCCCCACATCCAAAAGAAAGAAAGACCCCTATCTCACACCTTATAATAAATTAACTCAAAATGGATCAAAGACATAAATACAAAAATGACAAAGATAAAACTCCTAGAAAAAAAAATGTGGGAAAACACCTTCAAGACCTTGTGGTAGGCAATAGTTTCTTAAACCTTATACCCAAAGCACAAGCAACAAAAGAAAAAATAGATAAATGGGATTTCCTCAATATTAAACACTTTTGCACCTCAAAGGACTTTGTCAAAAGGGTGAAAGGGAAGCCTACTCAATGGGAGAAAATAGTTGGCAATCACATATCCAATAAGGGTTTAATATCCATGATATATAAAGAGATCATACAACTTAACAATAAAAAGACAAATTCCCAATTTAAAAATTGGCAAAAGAGTTGAAAAGACAATTGTCCAAAGAAGAAATACAAATGGCAAAAAACACGAAAAAAATGTTCAAATGCAAATCAAAACTCTAATGAGATATTTCACATCTATTAGAATGTCCACTATTAAAAAGTTGGAAAACTCTAAGTGTTAGAGAGATAGGAATGCTTATTCACTGTTGGTGGGAATGTAGAATGGTACAGCCACTGTGGAGGACTGTTGGGCAGTTCCTAAGGATGATGAATATAGTCTTGCCACGAGACCTGGTAATACCATTACTAGGTATATACCCAGACAAACTGAGAGCAGGGACACAAACAGACATCTGCACACCAACGTTGATAGTGGCATTATTCACAATTGCTGTAAGTTGGAAACAACCAGGTGTCCAACAACTGATGAACAGATAAACAAACTGTGCTGTATACACATGATGGAATATTATATAGCTGTAAGGAATGAAGTTGTGAAGCATATGATAACATGGATGAACCTGGAGGACATTATGTTGAGTGAAGCAAGCCAGGGACAAAAGGACAGATACTATATGATTGCACTATTATGAACTAAATATATTGTATAAACTCATGGAATAATTAGAATATAGGTCACCAAAAAATAGAATGAAGATAGAGAATGGAAAGCTGAGATCAATCAGTCAGAATTGGTAAACAGGTTGTTTGGAAATAGAAATGGTGAAAGCACATTATAGTGTTTGTTAACTAGCATATTACCAGAAAAACTAAAAAAAAAAAAAGTAACATGGGACTGTATAACATAGTGAAACCTCATGTAAAATACGAATATGGGTGATATTGCATATATAAGACTTTTTACAAAATATAAATACAAATAAGCTAGAGAGACAAAAACAGAATAGGAGCTATGAATGACAGGGGAAGCAGAGAGATTGAAAGATGATGAGTTTTTTGTTTTTTGATTAAAATAATCTAAAAATGATTGAAGTGATGAATGTACAACTATGTGATTATACCAAAAAAAAGAAAGAAAAAAAAAAAAAAACACGCAGAAGTATGACAGGAGTGCTGAGAGTGTAACCGAGTTAGGAGCTGAAGTCTTCCAGCAATAAGGAGAATAAGCACAGTAGGCTGTAAAAGGCTATAACAAGAAATAGTAGCTTGTGGTGTCAGATGGACTGAGCTTCAGAGCTGAGAATTTTTAAGAGAATAGGAGAGAAAATTGTCTCAAAATAACGAGATGCAAGGAAGACATCAAGACATCAACATCTCCAGGACCTGTGGTATGAAATGCATGGCCGAGGAAACAGCCATCACTTGAGAGGCTAGCAGGGGAAGCTATCAGTTCACAGGAATGTTGGCTCTCTTTCTCAAAGCAAGGAGAATAGAATACAGAAAGAGTGGGTGAAAATAAAGATGATTTTGCTAATGATGGACCATTCATTCCAGAGGGCATAGTAAAATGGTTTCTAGAGTTGGAGAGAATGGGAGCTGGTGTCAGGTTAGGAGATACACAGAACCGTAGAGGGATGAGAGCCCAGGTTCTCAAGGGCCTTAAGCAGTGCACAGAGGGAACCGAGATAAGAACTATTTGTCACAAACAGGGTTAGAGAGGAGGACAGTGGGGATGGGGTCTATGCCCAAAATACACAGGGCTCTAAGAACTTGTCTTCCCTCCAGTCAACATTGCTGGAGAAGGAGCAATGTTGCCTGGAATACAAGGAGTTCCAAAGCCCTTTTCTCTTTCAGCAGTTCTCAGCAGCCCTGGAATTTGAACCTAGATATATCCGAGGCTCTATTTGAGAACAACATGTTTGGGTTGTCTTCTATTTGGTTAAAACATACATGTGGGTACAGAATTAAAAGACTTCCTATTAGCCTATTTTCCAGATGGCAGTTCCCTGTCTTGGAGATAGCCACCTTATCACTTTGAGAATCCTTCTAAAAATAATCTATGCAAATATGCACATGCATGTGGATGTTCTGTGGCTTTTTTAGATAGCAGCATCTGTACCATTCTGTACCTTACTTTTTCCTAGAGTACAGAGAGTACTCTTTCATTCTATTTTACAGCTGCCTACTATTCTTTTGTATAGATGTATCTCAATATAACTCACCAGTCACCTGAGGATGAATATTTAGGTTGTTTTCAATCTTCTGCTATTGCAAATAATGCTGCAATAGATGTCATTTTGCATCCACATAAGTATAATTGCAAGAAAACTTCTAGAGGATTCACTGGATCAAAAGATATGCACTCTTGAGATTTTATCATATATTGCCATTGCTCTCCACAGAAACAATTCAGAGTTGTGGAACAACAACAACAAAATGGATGCTGGAGTAAAAGAAAGTGGACTTAAACCTTAACTCTATTATTACCCATCTATGTGAATGTTGCTTGTCTAACTTCAATTTCATCTGCAAAATGGAGATAATAGTACTGAGTTCACAGAATTGGGATAAATGTATAAAGGTAAAGCACTTTGAAATGTGCCTGTTACATAGTCCGTTTTCAATAAGCTTATCTATTACTACTACCTAAATCTATCAAATTACACTCTCCACCAGGAATTTAAGTGTCTGTTTTCTTATGCCCTGATAAACTCAGCATGTTTTCAAACTTTTTGATCCTTGAAAATCTGAGTGGTGAAAAATTTCACCTCAATGTAATTTCAATTTACATTTCTCTTATAAGGAAATTTTAAGAGCTTTTATTTTCCCATGAACTGTCAGATTATATCATTTGCCAGCTCTTCATTTGTGTTGAATGTCTTTTTCCTATTAATTGTAGCAATGTTTTGTACAGTATGGAAATTAGCCTTTCATTTGTGATATGAGTTATAAACACTTTCCCCAACTTTTCACCTGCCTTCAATTTCATTTATGGCATTTACTCCATGCTGAAAATTTTCATTTACCTATTGTTAAATTTATCATTTCTTTTATAGCTTATGAGTTTTGTGTCATTTTTAAGCATTCTTCTGAGCTCTAAAACAAATCCTCTATTTTTCTTCTAATATTTTATGGCCTCAATCTCATTTATCTTTAATCCTTTCTGGAATATATTTTGATTAAAATGTGTAAAACTGGGATTCAGCTTTCTTTTCCAGATGCCTATTGACCTGTCCCAACTTTATTGGATAATCCATCTTTCCCCATGGATTTCAAATGCCACCTTTATATATACTAAATTTCTGGATGTATTTGGATCTATCCCTGAACTGTCGAGTCTGAGATCCACTGACTTATTCATGCATAAGAACCACAAGGTTTAATATAATTGTATATTATGTATTAATAGCTGGTAGGACTGGTTTCCCCTTTTCTTTTCCAAAATATTCATGGATATTTTTGCTTTAGAATCAGTCTGTCTAGAACAGAAAAAAGTTTTCTTTGCATTTTATTGGGATTATAGCTAAATATTAATTATCTTAAGGGCAAATAACATTTTCATGTTTAATCTTTCTATCCAGACACATGATAGGTTTTTCCATACAAATAAGCCTATGTTCTTTTTTAAGCCTATGTCTTTTTTTAAAAGATTTTTTTAAAAGATTTTTTTACTCCCCCCCCCCCCCGCCCCGCTTACCGCTTGTGCTCACTCTGTCCATTTTGCTCTGCGTTTCTCTGTGTCTGCTTGTCTCCTTTTATTGGGTTATTTTGCTGCGCCAGCTCGCCTTCACCAGGACACCCCAGGAATCGAACCCGAGGCCTTCCATATGGTAAACAGGAGCCCAACCAATTGAGCCACAGCTGCTTCCTGCCTCTATCTTTCAGTGACATTTTAGATGTTTCTTCAGATAAATATTGAACAATTCTAGAGCTTTCATCTCTATTACTGTTGTCAATGTATCTTTCTTTTTCCCCAATTCCATCTCCTAACTGGCTATTGACTTCATATTTGAAAGCTGTGGATTTCTACACCCAATACTTTTCTGAATTCTCTAACTGTTCATCATAGATTTTCCCCTGGATTCTCTCAGATTTTCCAGGTAACAATTATTTCATCTGCAAATCATGACAGTTTTACTTTCCCTTTTTCAATTTTCATACAAATTCACTTCATTCCCTAGTTTACTTGCAGTGGTTTGTACTACCAGCACAATGTAACTAGTGGTGCTAATAAAAGACATTCCTGTCCATTCTAGAATTTAATGGGAATACCTTTAGTGTTTCTCCATGTAGGTTTTTAAAAATGAGTTATATATTTATCATGTTGATGATGTATCCATCTGTTCTTACTTTATTAAGAGTTGTTTGACATTCATAAATAAGAGTGGATGTGCATTGTTAAATGTTCATAGTAATTTTACACAATCACTACAAAAAAAATTTGGAGCTTTCCTTTTCTATGCACTGCAACAGTTGAAATAGTACTGAAGTTTCCTGTTCCTCAAAGGTATGCTAGATATCCCTGTGAAACATCAAGGCCTGGCGCTTTTTTAAAATATCAAAAATTTTGTTTGGTTTTCAAAGGAAAGTAGGTTTAAGTTTCTATGTCTTCTGGTGTCAATCTGGCCATTTTCATTTTCCTAGACAATATTCATTTCATCCTAGAAGGCAGCCCAGACTGATGTCTGGGTTCTAGACATAGTACTCCTACTGAGTAGTATTAGCAACACTATTTCCCCCTTGATAATCAGAATCAATCACCTTAGCCAACATAGCAACTTCTATTTATTTTCCATTTTTTGGTTCAGTTGTATGGTTCAGATAGTGGCCAGGTAATTCTCAATGCCCAATTCAACTGAACCATAGATAATGTTCCCATGTGAAAATAGTCTTCCCTCATAATAAAACATCTCAATCAGAAGGGTTCAAAGTCCAAAGTTGTGAGGCAGGAAGCAATTTTTTATGTGTGTGAGTGAGTCATTAGATGTGACATAAGAGATTCAAAAGCGAATTTATTCTGTGTATAGAACTAAAAAGTAATTTAATATCATGAGGTGTTGTCTCCCAGCTGGAATATAATATAATGCAATAGGGAACATGATAAAATCACTGAACCCCATGGATGTCAGTCAACTACCTCTCTTCTCTTGCTGTAAAATAAGCTTCTTGATCAAAAGAATATAAATTTATTGAACAAGGCATTTAGCAAGGCCATCTTGACAGAAATATTGAAAACAATGAATGAAAATAAATCTCTATCTAGAGTGAGTGTTCATAGCAGTGAGGACAAATCACTGACCTTCCATGGTGGAAGGGATCCAACGTAATCAATCCCCACTAGATAGATAGCCAGTTGCTCTGGCATGTGGTACTATATCCAGGGCTCAAGATTGATCTGTCTGAGCATAGAGCATTCAGCAATAGCCTTGCTCAAATCCATTTTGGTGAGCAGAAGTGTTTGTTGCTAAACCCAAATATTCTTCTGATGCCTGCACCAAAGCCACTTTGGTTTTGTGCCCACCTTGAAAGCCTTGAGGTTGCTTTGAAAAGATGTTGAATGGCGTGTACAGAATGAGGTATCCTGCCTACCTGATTTCTTTCTCCCTTAGAATGAAATCTCTTTGGTAAGCATTTACATAAAACAAAAATTCCCATTTTCTCTCTTATGCTGTGAAAGCCATCTACGTACCTCCTACCCATATATTTATTGTCAGCCTTCCAATCTTTTTCTTCTAAGTTCCTGACTATATGAAAAGCTCTTAACAATTAACTATCCATGAATTGATATACATCGATCCCTCTGGTCATCTCTCCTACTTGAGAATGAGTATCACTGAAGTTCTGCCCACCAAGAGGAGTTCCCTCCCTGCTGTCTTTTAGGAACACCCTTGAGTGGGTGGGGGAGCCATAATGCTGTTATATCATGCAGAACCATTTCTATATCAGGCCTTATTTTCCTCAGTCTACTGGCCACAGAAAATGTCTCATGAGGCCACATATAGGGTTAAAGGGGAAAAAACAATACAGCAAAAGTTGTGGGCCACTAACCTATTTAATGTACTAGATCCCACTCATCTAGACCTTTAATGATATAATGTGTATATAACACCTTTCTTATCAAAATAACTAGAGTGTTATGTTTTATGCAACTGAACCCTGACTAATACAGATATCTAAAAGAGATCTCAAATTTAACACATTCAAACTGAAATTTTTATCTTTCCCCATTAAACCTAGTCTACCCACAATCTTTCCCATCTCACTAAATGACAATTTTATCCTTCCAATTGCTCTGGTATGAAACTTTGGAGCCTTACTCTGAAAAACAGCAACTAAAATAAATTATTAAGCATTTATCCTGTCTTTTTAGCAAGTAAATTTACTTCTGTGTAAACAAAATAGCCCCAAATAACACAGGGAACATTCATATTTTTTTCATAGGAGAACATCACAATTTAGAAGGAAAGATTGAATTAGAAAATATCCATGTTTCTACCTCTATTTAATAATAAGTTCAGGCAAGGATAATCAATCCTGAATGCTTGTTAAAATGATTAGTTAAAAGATTTATGGGGCACTAGCTATTCCCTTGGCACCTAAGTACCAACCAACAAATTACCTACCAGTTCAAATGACAGTGTTGCAATAGGGGAAACAGGTTGTCATCTCCTTGATTCGGGGATCAATCTTAGTCTCATTATTAGTGGGATAGTCAGATATTATATGCCACCTGACATGATGAAATATGAAGTACACACTACCAATTAGGTGGTTTTCTTGCCCAAAATGTCCAATCTGAATTAAGCTTTTAGATTTAAATTCAGTTTATCAGAAATACAGAGAATAGAAGGACAAGTTAAATGATACCACAAAGAAACAATCAGATGATTGAGTAGAGATACCGAAATGGTGATTTTCAGAATGGCAGCACCAACAATACCTGACAACTTGTGAGAAATACATTCTAAGGTCCCACCCAAGACCAACCAATGCAGAACTTCCAGGTCTGGGATCTTGAAGTGATTCTTAGGCACACTAAATGTCTACAGGACAAATAATCTGGTCTCTGCCATAAATCAGTGTAAGGGGAAAAGCAAACACAGAGAGTCAGAATCTGGAATGTAGGTTACCAGGGCTGGGCTGAGGGGTAGGGAATGAGGAGTTAATGCTTAAATTACACAGAATTTCTATTTGGGTTGATTATCAAGTTTTGGAAATGGATGGTGGTGATGGTAGTACAATATTGTGGGCATAATTAAGCTAATAACTGAAGTATATATATATATATATGAATATGGTTAAAAGGGATAATTTTAGGTTGGACATATGTTACTAAAACAAAAATTAAAAGATAAAACATAGGACTGTACAATACAGTAAACCCTATTGTAAATGGACTATAGTTTTATATTACAATTATAAAAATGTTCTTTCATGAAATATAGCCAATATACCATACTAATGCAACGTGTTAAGAATATGGTGGCATATGCGGAAAAATATACCCTAATGTAAACTATGGACTATAGTTAATAGTACAAGTATAATATTCTTTCATCAATTGTAACAAAGGTACCACACTAATGTAAAGTATTAATAATGGGAAGGTATATGGAAACACTCTATTTTCTACATGATTTTTCTGTAAACCTACAACTTCTCTGATTTAAAGAAAAAGAAAAAAGAAAAGAAGGCATATGACCCAGCAATATCACTTCTTGTTATAGACTCAAAAGAATTGAAAACACAGACTCGAACTGATACTTGAACACTAATGATCATAGCAGAACAATTCATAATAACCCAAAGGGTGGAAGCAACCCAAGTGTCCATCAGCAGATAAATGGATAAACAAAATGCAGTATATTCATCCACACAATGGAACATTATTCAGCCATAAAAAGGAATGGAGTTCTGATATATGCTACATGAATGAACCTTGAAGATATTATGTTGAGTGAAATAAGCCAGACAAAAAGGACCGATATTCTATATGATTTTACTTATATGAAATACCAGAATAAGCAAATTCATAGATAGAAAGTAGGATTACAGGTAACCAGGGCTTGCAGAGTATGGGGAGAATGGGGAGTTATTAATGGATACAGACTTTCTCTTAGGGGTGAAAAAGTTTTAGTAATGGATAGTGTGATCGTGGCACACTATTGTCAATGTATTGATACCACTGAATTATACCTATACAGGTGGTTAAAACAGGAAATTTTGTGGTATATGTTTCCACAAGAAAAAAATTTTTAAATCATGCATAGCTTGCAAGGCTTTTCATGAATTCCTCCCAGTCTACCTCTATAATCTCATCTCCCACTACTCTGCCCCCTGCTGAATCCACTCTGTACATGACCTTGCACAAGCCTTTGTCTTGCTGTTACCTCTTCTTGGAATATTTCCCTATTTCTTTCAAGTCTCTTCTAAAACGTCATAGTCAATGAAGGCTTTCTTGGCCACCCTAAATACAATAGCAAATAGCTTCATCCCATTGCTTGGTAGTACTTATCACCATTTGACAAACTATATTTTTTTGGTAATTGTCAATCCTCCCTCCACCACTAGAATATAAGCTCCATGAGGTCAGGGTCTTTGTAGTTCTGCTCTCTGCTATATTGGTAGCTCCTAGAAGAGTATCTGGCACATAGTAGATGCCCAATAAATATATATACTGAGTCAATATTCTTTTAACAATAAAACAAAAATTAAAGAAAAAAGGAATTATAAAACTGCAATATTAAAGACAGTTACAGGTTGGTGTAGGAGGGCGCACACTGCAAGCTCCCAGAGCAAGGCGGATTGGGGACGGGGTTCTGCCCGGGGGTCTGTGCTGTGCACGCATGGAGTGAGAAGCTTGGGATATCTGTCTGCGCGGATCGGCGGCGTTGACCGAACGGTGGAGATTCGTGAGTTTTGAGGCTGCCGGTGGAGGTTGGCACAAGCGGCTGAGCCCCGCGGTTACGGAAAAAAAAAAATAAAACGGCCATTTGGAGCCGCAGGCGGGGCGAAAAAGTTTTATTTTCTGGGGAGCTGGCTGCCTGGCGCCCCTTGGACCTTGTGTGAACAGAGCAAACGAGCTAGTCAGCACCCAGTGAACCGGAGGGGGGATTTTGGTCGGGGAACGCAGCTGATTTCCCTAGCCACCCGGGGATAAGACCCGGGCCGCTGCGGAGCCAGGAGGAAGGGACACTTCCCAAAAATGGGAGGGTTCGGTTGGAAGACAGGGAAGGGTATTTTATATTTTTAGATATTGATCTGGCTGCCTGCACCGCCCCATAGCTTTGGGGAGCAGATAAGCCAACCTAAAGCAGCACCAGGCTGAGAGCAGACGCGAATCTGCACTCAAACTGATTTACTGAGCAGCCCGGTGATGGTGGAGCTCAGCGCCAGAAGGGGCGGAATCCGCCGTCTTTAGCACTCCTCACTGACTAACATCAGAGCTTCAGCTAACCTGGGGAGTCCGGAAAGTGGGACATGCTTGATTAATTTCCACGGGCCCAGCTAGGGTCCCTTCCGTAAGGGGGTTGGTCTAGAAGAGGAATTATTTTGGGTCCTGCATTTGGCTAAAAAAAAAAAAAAAAAAAAAAAGTGAGGTCACCTCAACAAATGAAAAATAAATTCTTTTTAATTTAGTTTAACAGCTAAAAGCTGCTTCAGGACCTGCATATAGAACCCTGTGGGGAAATTCATTGATAAACACAAGTAGGCAGGAAAGATCCACGTGGACCCTAGGGGAATCATTGACCCCCCTTAGCTCTGTTTGACTGCTTGCCTCTGTGGATCTTTGGTTTCTCTCTGTTACTTTCTGGTCTATTGCTATTATTCCCATTTTCCTCCCCACTTCCTTTTTCTTTCTATTTTTTTTTTTTTTTAAATAGGTGCTGCCAGCTGGTCGCTTATTTGCTGGGCTTCTTATTCAGTAATTTCCCACTCACTGTATATATTGATTCTGTATTACAAACTATCGCTTATCCTTCCTGCATCTTTCTGCCTTCTGTTTTCTGTTGTGGCTCTTAGAGACAACATTTTTTCATAGGCCCACAACTTAAGGGTGTCAATTTCTATCCCATCTATTTTGTTTTCTTCTTCTTTTTTCTTTTTTTTTTATTAGTATTAACTTTTTCCTTTCAGACCTTTCTCTACTATTTCTCTACCTCCTCATAATTCTAGCCTTCTAAATCACTATATATATATATATTCCTCCATTTGTTTTCCCAGTCCATTATAGGAACTCCATATTTTTTCCTAGTACTCTACACTGCCTACACAAGTTAAATATTCATCTCATTAAGTCTCATTTTGCCCCTCTTCTAACTTTTATCAATATTTCTATTATCCTTCTGCCTTCCTTACATCTTTTGATTCCTCTGGCCCTAACCTTTTGCCTTCAAGGGAACATAGAAAGAAGTAAGGAAATAAAATAAGAAGAAAAACTGCCAAAGAGAAAACTTAACTCACACGCAGAACCAACAGCTAAATAAAATTCTAGAGCATAGAGAAAAGCTAATCAACTGAACAAACCCATCAAGATAATATGATGACCAGAGGGCAACAGAAAAATACAAATGACTCTGAAAAACTGGAAAACATGGACCAGTCCAGTACACAAAATAAAAACCAGGAAGCAATGCAGTACATCGAACAACTAATCAAAGCTATCCAAACAAATATCATGGACCAACTTAAAGAACTGAAGGAAGAGATTAAGGATATAAAGAAGACACTGGGAGAACATACTGAAGAAATAGCTAACACACCTAAAAAGGTAATGGATATGATGGCGAACAAAGACACAAGTCAAGAAATGAAAAAGATGCTGGACTCACATGGCAGCAGAATTGAACAGGCAGAGGAAAGAATTAGTGATATGGAAGACAACACAGTTGAAATCAAAGAGATTGTAGAAAAGATAGACAAAAAGATAGAAAAAATCCAGTATGGTCTCAGGGAATTAACCGATAATGCAAGACGCACAAACATACGCATTATGGGCATCCCAGAAGGAGAAGAGAAGGGAAAGGGAACAGAAGGAGTGTTGAAGGAAGTTATGGCTGAAAACTTCCCAACTCTATTGAGAGAGATGGATGTGCAGATCCAGGAAGCACAGTGCACCCCAAATAGTATAAATCCCAACAGGCCAACTCCAAGACATATACTTGTCAAACTGTCCAATGCTCAAGACAAAGAGAAAATACTCAAGGCAGCAAGAGAAAAGAGAACCATCACATACAAGGGAAGCACAATAAGATTAAGTTCTGATTTCTCAGCTGAAACCATGGAGGCAAGAAGACAGTGGTATGACATGGTCAAAACACTAAAAGAAAAAAACTTCCAGCCACGAATTCTCTATCCAGCAAAATTGGCATTGAAAAATGATGGAGAGTTCAAAATATTCACAGATAAACAGCAATTAAGAGAGTATGTCACTTGTAAGCAAATACACATATATGCCTATATATTTATATATCATTTTACAAATGTTTGTATGTATTGTGAGAATTTTGATTTTTACCCATAATAAAAATAAATAAATAAATAAATAAATAAATAAATAGAGTATGTCAAGAAGAAACCAGCACTTCAAGAAATACTAAAGGAATCTCTACAAATTGAAAGGAAAAAACAAAGGAGAGAGAGTTGGAGGAGAGTTTAAAAAC
>JAKSZT010053929.1:56997939-57222778 GCA_026826555.1 Tolypeutes matacus | reverse complement strand
CACATATATGCATATATATTTATATATCATTTTGCAAATGTTTGTATGTATTGTGAGAATTTTGATTTTTACCCATAATAAAAAAAAATAATAAAATAATAAAAAAAAAATAAAGACAGTTACAACAGTTAAAGTTGTCTTTAACTGTAACATTAAAGACAACAAAATGTCAACACTGAAAAACAGCCATGTAAGCAGCAAGCTTTTCTTTTAAACTTGCTGTGAAATAAAATCCAAAAATGCAACTTTTATTGATTCCTAAAATTAAACAAAAAGGCAAATACTTAATAAACACCCAAAGATTTATCAAAAGGTGGTTCTTCAATACTCATCTAAATCCTTTGAAAGAAGCATTTAACATAGAAAAACTAAAAATCTCTTCTTGCTGCCAAATTAGGCTTTTGAAAAATAAAAGTAATTCAATCCCTTTCTCATACCTACCTCATACACACTCCTTATAACCGCAAACTTAAAACCAGTAGAAGAATCATGTAAGAGCTAGTCAAATCTTTTCTAAATTAAATCATATAGCAGCAATAAAAATAAATACTAATTCTTTTGCTCAGAACTTAAAATAAATTAGTTTGCCTTCCAGAAACAGAGCATCGGTTAAAATAAAAACCTGACAATGGACCTGAAAGAAACATCCTTTAGTGTACATGACACAAGTTTGTTTTAAAAGGCAACCTCAAATACCTTATCCTGGGCATGGGCTCCGGGTGCTGCCCTCCAGTCCTACCAGGACACTTGGGTCACCTCACCAAAGAAAGGAAAATGCAAAAAAGTAGGTGGCCAATGGGATGGCACCCGTAGGTAAAGATGAAGCCAAAACAAAATTCACAAGTTACAACTGCCAAATGATTCTGTAAACCTAGCTTCCATGACAAGAACTGTAACAATAAGAAAAGCATTTGTAGATTTGAAAACTAGGGTAGGAAGATAACGAAGAGGGGAAAGTAATTTAAATTTTAAGAAAATAAACAGAAAAGGGACCATTTGTTAGTGAGAAAATAGGTATGTGTATCTTGGCCCTCTTGACTAAACATTAAACATTTCATGTAATATAAAAATATATTACTCTGTAAGGAATTATGTAAAATCAGTAGCTACAAAGAACTGTATAAAAGCTTTTTTTTAGCATGTGGCAACACAAAGCATCAGGCAGTCATGACCTTGCTCTCCTCTCATTCAATTACAACAAACTGTTTAATGTAAAAGCTATATTGAGACACATAAATCCCCTGAACTCCTTGAAAAAACTGAATCTCAAAGTAGTAATTATCATTTATTCATAGCTTCAAAATCCTGTCAGCATCCCCCATACATATCACGCAACATTAAAATACAGGTATGGTTCAACATTAATAAGCAAACGACTTGGTTCTCAGTCCTTTGGTAACCCTCAATTCATACTCTAGAGTATAGACCTTTTTAGCACGCCAGTCTGAAATGAACCAGCAATGTAAAACAGAATGGCCAACTGTTCCTCTGTTAGTAACAAATGTGCTAATATGTACTAGTTTAAACTTGATCTATCAGTAAGTCAATGAACCGTGAAGGGTGGGGGTTAATCAGGGTGTTCTCCAAACAAAGGCTCATGAGAGCTGCAGGGACGCCACTCCCAGACGCACATCTGTGCTGTTTTGAGCACAACATGATGGAAATGGCATGGCGTTCAAACTTAAGAACCCAGAGCCTTGTCATATTCCTGTGCACATTACAAATGTTTTACGGAGAAAAGCAACCAAATTGTTCTAAGTATAAACCCCAAAGAGAGGAACTTAAAAAATTTAGTTAACCACAATTCTCAAGAGCTATTAATATTAAACTATACCCAGTTAATGTGTAACAGTGATGGTAAAACCTTTCCTAAGATTTGACAACCTCCCATTAGATTTCAGAGATGGAGATACTTAATATCAGGCAATTTATATTAAAATGAGTATTTCATTTTATTCACTTTGTCACTTAAAGCTTATTGACGCTCATCTTTGTACAGATGGAAATAATTTTAATGTTATAGTCTTCTTAAAATTACACAGTCCAATAACTTCTAAATTCACATGCAACCCTCCAATGTAAACATATCTCTAACAGCTGAAACTAACTGAACAGCAATTAGTAGAAAGAATCACCTGCTGCCAGGAATAAGCACCTCAGTATTTTAGGATGTAAATAATAAAGGAGCCAATACTATTTAGAGAGAGAGAGAGAGATTGATTCTATTCAAAATATACCATCCATTTATTTATTACTAGATTTTTATAACAATATTGATAAAATGCATTTTTTTATTCATTTTGGAAGGTACTTTAGAATAGACCTATCTCACTATACCACTTTCCCAAAAATTGAAAATCCAGACTGAAAAGCAATGTATATTACTAGCTTTGGGAATTTTTTCCCCTGTTCTATTCAACTGCAGAATAAGTTAAAATAAATAGCATTAAAATTATTAAATATATTAAAGATCCAATTTGATGAAATAATTAAACATTTAAATCTTTCACAAAATATGAAATTATTTTAATGATTTCATCAGTTAGAAGGCTTTTTCAAAGTACTCACTCTGGATCATATATAAATAATTAGGTGTGACTTTTAAGAGAAGTTTTTAATTGTCTTCAGGGCCTCAAAAAAAATCATTCTGCTTTTAGAATACAGAGACACATATGTTCGATTATAGAAATGGGGATTCTTGAAAAGGTCTGTGTACTGTAATATGTGTTAAAGGCCAATGCAGAGAATTTTTAATTCATTTGTTAAAGATTTGCACATTTTCATGACAAGTTAGCACTGAGTGGCAGTTAATATATTTTAATGTAATATATATCAAACATCTATATCCCAGCACTTGCTATGATAGAAGCTACATCAACAATAAAAAACCCCTAAACCCACAAAAATATATTTATAATATTTTGCCATTAATATATTTCTAAAACATTTATTTTGTAATATAGTTTTTCATGTTGAATATTTTTAAATAATGCATATAAAGGAATATAAGTTAATAGATAATACATTGCCATATTTTTAAGTTTCAAGTAAATAAAAGATAGTTCAATATATTTTGATGTTTCATTTATATTCTAAACCATAAATGCATAAAAATTTCAAATATGATAAATAAAACTACTATTATGCAAGCAATTTCTTAGGAAAAAAAGAATCACCTATTCCTAGATAATATAAATAACTCTGTTTATTGAATATTTAGTATATGCCTAACACACTTAAATATATTACCTTATTTAATTTTCACAATGCTCCCTTTAATGTATATCCTATATTTCCCCATTTTACTAATATGTAAATAGTACACCATAGATGTTAAATAACTTGCCCAAGGTCACACTGACTGGTGAAGTCAAAATTTGAACCCAGACACTCTATCTCAGAGCCCATGATCTTGAACTTTATAGGATAAATAAATGAGATCCTGAGATCCTAATAAGGAAAGAGCCTCAGAGTGGTTAACTGATTGGCACAAGAGCACATAACATTAATTACTAAATGTCAAAGCTAGGACTAGAATTTTCAGTCTTAATCCAAAGCCCACAACACTGGACCACATTGCTTTTGGCATATGTTGCTATGGGAGCTAATTAACCAATATTTAAATAAAATTAGCCCTGTAGTATATGTGATAATATGTGTTTATAAAAGTATAATTTAGTATAAGAAAACAGAAAAAATTCTAAGGAACACTTGGTTAAAATGGTACTGGTTTGGGATTTCCATACTGGAATACTGTGGCAGCTGCCTGAATGCAAATCTCTCCTCACATCTTCACAAAAACCACAAGACCAATCAGGAACACAGATAAAATCATATCTGACCCACACTATTAGCATTACTTGAAGACAGAGAATACCACAAACTTCATATTATTTGTAAATTAAGTAACAAATGCTAACAGACCCACCACCAGAACTCTACATGTGGCTGCAAATCTGTGGAACATTTTAAGAGACTCTGAGATAAACAAGAGAGAGGGCTAGATGATTGAGGTAAACACAGAGAAAACCTCTAGAAAGAATGTTCAACGCCAAGAGCTATAGTACTGAGCATAGGTCTGAGACTTGGAAGTTCAAACTATTAATGAAAACTCTAAAACACCCCTGAAAGACACAAAAGTAGACCTGAACAAATGAAAAGATATCTCTTATCCTGGGCCAAGATGTCTCAACATCACCAAGATGTCAATTCTTCCTTAAGTGTATTATAAGCATAATTCTCTTTCAGTAAAATTACCAAGCTAGAAAGTATGATACTAAAGTTTATATTAAAAAATTAACAGGGAAGCGGCTGTGGCTCAATCAGTAGGGCTCCCGTTTACCATATGGGAGGCCCTGGGTTCGGTTCCCGGGGCCTCCTGGTGGGGGCGGGCCCGCCAGCATGGCGTGGTTGGCTGGCCCGGTGAGCGCAAGCAGCAAGGGGGGGATGAATGAATAAATAAATAAAATCTTTAAAAAAAAAAAAAAATTAACACACTAAAATAATTAGAAAAACACCAAAAAGAGCAAGACATGAGAGGAACTAACCCACCAAATTATAATATTTTCTACAAAGTCTCTCTGAATAAAACACTGGCACATGAATAAACTGACCAGAATAGATTGGAAAGTCCATTAATAGACCTGAGAGCATAGGGAAATTTAGTATATGATAAAGGTGGTATTGCAAATCTCTTGTACAAAGATAAACATTTTCATAAATGGCACTGGGACAACTAGATAGTTTAAAAAAAGATAAAATTAAGTCCATACCTTACGCACACACAAAATAATCTAAAAATTAAGCTATACAAGTATCAGAAGAAAACAAGGATGAATTTCCCTGTAAACTGAGGGTGAAGAAAGGCTTTTAAACTTTGACTCAAAAACCAGGTGCAATAAAGAAAGAGTGGTAAATCTAAGTACATAAAATTTAAAAACTAAAAACTTCATGTGGTAAAAATGACCATAAAAAAGTACAGAGACAAATTATATATTGGGAGAAAAACATTTGCAACATATCACAGAAAAGTTCTAATATTCCCCTTGAGGTAAAAAAAAAAAAAAAGACCAAAAATATGGAAAAATGATATGAAGACAATTCACAAGATAAAAATTGGCCTTATATGAAATATGTTCAACATTAGTCAATTTTTTAGAATGCAGGTTAAATCTAAACTGATATACCATTTCTCACCTACCATACTGGAAAAATTCTAAAGTGTGAAGGTATGATCTTCATGATGATGTGAGGAAACACATTTTCACACATTGCTGGAAATATGAAAAATGGTACAAATCCTATGGAGTGGAAATTGTCAACATCTAATGAACTACACATGCACCTACCATTTAACCTAGAAATCCACTTCTAGAAATGTACCCTTAAGATATATGCATAAAATTGTTTGTTGCATTTTTTTATATTGTAAGATATTATAAATTATGAAAACACCCTAACGTGGGAGATTGGTTGAAAAATATGATACAAACAACAGTAATTTACTCAGCTGTAAGAAAACAATAAGGAAGCTTGCTACAAAATTATATGGATATATGCTTGTGCTGGATTAAAGCTATATGCACCCCCAGAAAAACAAATTCTTAAATCAAATCCATTCCTTGGGTATAAACCCATTGTCAGACCTTTTGATAAGGCTACCTCAGTTAAAGTATGACCCACCTCTTTCAGGATGGGACTTAATCTCATTACTGACTCCTTTATAAACCAAATGGAGAGAGAGAGAGAGAGAGAGAGAGAGAGAGAGAGAGAGAGAGAGAGAGAAGTAGTAATCAAGTAAACCCAGAGAGAAAGGAGAGACCAACAGATGCCACGATGGGCCTTGCCATGTGGCAGAAGAACCAAGGATCATGGGGAGCTGGTTTCAGGAAGAAAGCATCATCTTGAAGATGTCATGATTTGGACATTTTCTCAGTTTCAAACTATAAGTTAATAAATTCCTATTATTCAAGCTGAACCATTTCATGGCATATGCTCTAAGCAGCCTAGGAAACTAAAACAATGTTAAGTGAAAAAAGAAAAGAGCACAACAGTTAGTGCTATATGTTCCTTTTGTCTAAGAAATAAGGGGAAATTAAAAACATACATATATATTTTATTTTTACCGAAAAAAAAAAAAAAAGATTATAAGTAGGATAAACAGAAACCAAGAGAATTGGTTACCTATAAGGGTCAAGTGAGAGGGAGGAGATGGATAGGATACAAATTTCCTTTTAAAAACATGTTCCCATTCTGCATATTCAAAAAATGTTGTAAAATCAGTGAAAATAATGAAGAGTAAAAGATCACTAAAACTGAATACAAAGAGAAACAAAGCCAAACATATCTGAAATGAATAGCATAACTATTCACAAGGGGGAAAAAAGCTCACCCTAATAACTTTTGAAAACAATACTTGAAATATATACTTCAGTCTAGGGGGCCAAAAGAAAGAACCACCTACAAATCTTGAAGTTTTAATAGGTTTGTGTTTCATAGTGGTATGATCACAGTGGCTCTGAATTTATTTTGTGTATATCATATAACTGAGTGAATGGGTACACTGTTCTTGCTGGGAACTGAATTTCTTATTGCGATAGAAGGGAAATGTGAATATGGAAAGGAGAGAAACAAGGAAGAACCCTGTAAGGTTGGATCGGAAGTGAAAATCTCAATATAAACTCATTCTAATAAATATTTCCTAGCTCTTTCTGTTGCAAGAACCTAGAAGTTATGACATCCTAAAAGTAAGTACATGTTTCCTAGATCTTGTTTTCTCAATACCATTCCCTACTTAAAGGAATCAGGGAGCCTCAGAGAAATGACTGATTCCAAGGCTTGGTCTGGGAAGGTATGAGATAAGCCTGCAATATATTGTTATGCCAGAAAGCAAAGAAATGCTCCCGAAAATGATAGTTCAAAGGAGCTCCTCAAGATGTCTTCATCTTTATACGTCACAAGAAACTCAAACTCCAGTTTTGTAAGATGAAACTCCTTACCTTTCTCCCTACACCTGCTCCTTTATTTCAGTTCCAGGCATTCACATACACCAATAAAGAAAATCTAAGTCAGTGTCTGTGTCTGTTTTTGCTAAATGCTGCCAAAGCAATATACCAGAAATGTGTTGTCTTTTATAATTGGGAATTATCAACTTACAAGTTTACAGTTCTGAGGCTGGGGAAAATGTCCAAATCAAGACATCAGGTGAAGTTCTTTCCTGGAAGGTCAGCTGCTGGCGATCCTGGACTCCATCCACATAGCAGGGCACAATGTCGGCTCTGCCTGTCCCTGCCATCTCCTCCAGGCCACATTGCTTTTAACTTCTCGCTCTCATGGCATTCTCTCTCCTGGGTTCCTCTTTGAGTTCCTGGGTTCCTTCTCTCCATCTCTGCAGCTTTCTTTCTGTGTGTCTCTGCATGTTTCTCCCATTTATAAAGCACACCAGTGAAAGGATTATAAACCTGGGCTATGCCCTACTGGAGCAATCTAATCAAATTGCACTTAACTGGTCTAATCTAATCAAAGGTTCACAATAGGTTCAATTTAAGAATATAATTTTCTGTGGTGCACATAAAAAATTTCAAATCAATAGTCTCTCTCTCTCAATCCATATATTTCTTGACATAAAAATTTTAATTTTTCTCTTATGTCCTGGGTTTTGACAGCTTTAAAATTGTGATCCATTTCAGTCATAACTTAAGGGCAAACAAATCAACTATGCAAAAATGCTACCTATTTCATAACATTACTGTGAGAACATCTTGTAATTACTGTTTTAATTAAAAGTCAAATTAGAACGATATTTTAGAACTAACTACTCCCTAAAGTCCAAACCCTACATATGCATTAACAGTTGACAACTATTTTATTGGCACCTATCACTTTTTGAGTGAATATACACCTGATGCCAAATTATATACACAGGCAAATAAAGGAGTCAAAATAGCAAGATCTCACCAATATACCTAATTCAGTTATTAGACTTGACCAGGCTACAATTAGATTCTCTTGGTAGCACTATTACAGACCATGGAATATGCCCACTAACTTTTAGAGTGTCAGAAAGCATGGCGTGTTAAGAACATTGTTGGGGAGCAGATGTGGCTTAAGCAGTTGAGCACCTGCTTTCCACATGGAAGGTCCCAGGTTCAGTCCCGGGTGCCTCCTAAAAACAAGTGAAAAAAAAAAAAAAACAATAAGCAAACATGAAAAAACCAATTCAGGGGAGATGATGTGGCTTAGTGGTTGAGCACTGGCTTCCTGCATATCAGGTCCTGGGTCCAATCCCCAGCCCCGGTAACACAAAAAAAAGAACATGGTCTCTGGAACCAAATTCCTTGGGTTTGAATCCCAGTCCCATCACTTTTAAGTTGTGCAGCCTTGTGCAAGTTGTTCACTCTTCTGTGTCTCATTTTCACATCTGTAAAATGGGAATAACAAGTATACCTGTCACAGGGATGTTGTGAAAAAATTAACATCAGTTGGTAATGTGAAACACTTAGAACACCTTCTGGCAAAAGGAATCATCATGTTGATGGTGTTAATGATGAATTCTATTAGTATATTTACAGTCCCTCCCACCTCTATCTTCCCTCTGCCAAGATGATGTTTAATGTAAGTCTTGAGGGGCTAAAGTTTTGGTGCTGTGGATTCTATAGAAGTTCAGCAAATACTAGGAGAGCTATGCACTAATAAGAGTTACACTTTATTAAGTGCCCAGCGTTTTACATATATAACATATTCAAGGTTCACAATAACCTAGCAGGAGTGGCATTATCAACTTCATTTTACAGATAAAAAGCCAAAGGATCAAAGAAGATATGTATGATGATAAGCACACAGCTAATTAAGTGGCAAAGCTAGGAACCAAACCCAGGTTATCCAATTAAAAATCCCATCCTCTTCTATATCATGATGCAACAATTATGAAATACAATAAATGATCAATAAACTCAGCAAGGATGGATTTTCCATTACTTAAGTAAAAGGAAGCTCATCCTTCCCACCCATCTGATGAGTTAGGGCTGTATTAGTTTGCTAAAGGCTGCCAATGCAGAATAACAGAAATGGGTTGGCTTTTATAATGGGAATTTTTTAGGGTAAAAGCTTACATTTCTGATGCTATGAAAATGTTAAAAATCAAGCATCATCAGAGATGCTGTCTCAGCTGCTGGTGATCCTGGACTCCCGCCATGTTGCAAGGCACAATGGTAGCAGATCTCTGCCTAGGTCTCTAGACACTTTCTCCCCAAGCTCACCTGTGGGTGATCGGGCACAAGGCTCATCTCTCTTCAGCTTCAAGCTGCTTTATGGGCCTACCTTCTTGGGGGACCTCTTTCCGTGCCTGTACACCCCACTGATTCCAGCCTCTGGCCTCCAGGACCTCTCCTCCTATCTTTGAGGCTTTTTCAGTATGTGGCTTTTTAGTTATCCATTTATAAAAGACTCCAGAGTAAGAGCAGTAAGACCCACCCTGAATGAGGTGGGTCACATCTTAAGAAGATCCTACTTACCAAAAGATCCTACCTACAATGGGTCTACCCCCAGAGGAATGGATTAACTTTAAGAACATACTTTTCTGGGATCCATCCAGCTTCAAACCATCACAGAGCTCATAAAATGACCCCATTTCTCACAGATTTACTAATATCTGGTGGTAAGCAGGTGGTCTCAAAAAAACAATTTGTGGAGTTTGGGCTTGAAAGTTTTTGATTCTTTATGTAATGCAAAATGGAAATCTTAATTTTTTTATAGGATATTCAGACAAATCAGAAATCTCTAAAGATTGAAGTAAACTTCCTCTCCCTTCAGAAAAGAAAAACACTAAGAATGTTATGTGCATACCAGTCCTACTAATCCCAACCTGGGGAATAGGAAGGCTCTATCCTCTTAGATTGCCAGCAGGGGGGGGGGGTCTTTGCCAATATCAAGTGTTCATCACTAGTTGGATTTTCTGTCTAACCAATTCCATCAACTTCTCATCTTCCAGAAATTTTTCAACATGCATGACCCATTGATGGTAAACCTTTCTAGTGCTGTCACAGACTTTTTAATATATATACTTGACAAAAAGAGACCCCAATACGGAGCACAACCAGTTGTACACTGCCTTTCAATAAACTAATATTACTCATTTTAGAAAGAATTTTATCTTTCTTTTGGGAGACAGTATGGTATAGTGGGAAAAGGGTAGATTTCAGAGTTTAAAAAGCCTGGCTTCAAACCTTGTTCCACCACTTAGCAGGATGTCCATGCTATACTGACACCACTATAAATAATCCACAAATTAGTAACTTTGTGACACAGGGCAAGCCAGTCAGTCTATCACGGTTCTACTTCCTTATCCACCAACAAGGATTTTTAAAAATCTTGACCATAGTCAAACTATAACAATAAAGACTATAAATGAGTTGTTAGATGTTAAAAACAGCTGGGACAAAGCCTAACACTATAGTTAAACAATATATTCAATTCACTTCACCAATACTTATTAAGCTAGGCAGTGTGCCTAGTGTTATAAATAAAAATACTAACAAGAAAAACCAATATTAATTGATCGCTTACTAGTGCTTACCACTCTCTGTGCTCCAAAGAGCTTAAAAGACTTCCAGGTGACCAGGATGGCAGAGTGAGATGCTCCAGGGTCCTGGTCCCCCACAGACCTTTTAATAACTGGAAAAACCTGAAAGGCATCTTTCTCAGAGATCTGGAAAATGGTTAAGGGTTGCAATAACGGGGTGAGTGTCAAATCAAGAAAAAGGCAAACTAAAAACAGTAGGAAAAGCTCATTGCACCCTTGCTGGCTCTCTTATCCTCTCCCCAGCTCAGTGTGGAGTTAGTCTGTGCTCTTAGTGAAGGTCCTGTATTAGTCAGCCAAAGGGGTGCTGATGCAAAGTACTAGAAATCTGTTGGCATTTATGAAGGGTATTTATTTGGGGTAGAAGCTTACAGTCACAAGGCCATAAAGTGTAAGTTGCCTCCCTCACCAAAGTCTTTTGCCATGTGTTGGAGCAAGATGGCTGTTATTCTCTGCAAGGGTTCAACCTTCCTCTTCCTCCTAAATGTCTCTTTCCCTGGGGCTTGTTTCTCTTCTGGGCTCAGCTGCTCTTTTCTCTCCACAAGGTCAGCTGTAGAGTATCAGGCTCTCTCTCTTCCCAGGGCCTCTGCCATGTCTAATGGAGACATCTCTCTTTCCTCACATATCTGCTTCTCTGTGTGTTTATATCCTGGGGCTCCATCATCAAAAACTCCCACACTCTCCTCTAACATGTTGTTTTCTTTGTGAGTCCCTACCCCCTTGGTGGGCAGGCACTCAACGTCCTACTGACGTGGCCCAATCAAAGCCCTGACCATAATTTACTCAAGTAAAAGTGAAACCTCTGAAGTCAATACAATCTAATATGCCCAGAGGAACAGACCAGTTTACAAACATAATTCAATATCTATTTTTGGAATTCATAATATCAAACTGCTATAGGTCCCTAATCTTGTTTTCAGAGGGAGCAGATTAAGCCCGATGTGCATACTGGGGTGCATGTATGGTTGTGCCAGTGTCTCTGGTGGAATTCTGGAGGGCTGATCCAGAATACTTGTGTCTGGTTTGCCATCCCAGAACTTGTCCTCCATGCAGAAGCAGGTTATAGACAGTTAAATCAATGATAGAAACAATCAAAATAAGGCTTACAACAGAATGCCCAGGAAAGATTATTTCATAGGGAGAAAAGAAAGCATTTGGATCCCTATTAATAGTCAATTCCTAAGGCCAAGAGCCTATACCCAGCACAAGACTTATGTTCAGGAAAAAAAAGAGAGAGAATCCTACATTCTGGCCTCAGGTTATTCTTCAGGTTCATTGGCAGGAGAGCTAAATTCTAAAGGAGGACACCAGTCAATAGAATCAATTTGTGAAGCCCATGAAAGGTGCTTTGCATTTCTTTTTTTATGTTGGCTCCTGGCATTCAAGGAAATCTCTGTCATATCACTAGCTGGATAACATCTTAAGGAAAAGATATCTCAGGGACTAAACTCCAGAGTTAACATATTAAAATATTACAAGGTACAGTATGCAACAGAAGGTTACATGGTATACAAAGAAACAGGAAACTATAATCCATCCAAAGGAACAAGATTAAATATCAGAAGCCATCAAAAAAGAAGACCAGATATTGGTTGTTCCAGACAAAAATCCGCAAAAATAATTTTAGATAAAACTAAGAGCTAAAGGAAAACACACAAAAAATAAAAGATATCAAGAAAATTATATATGAATAAAATTAAAAATTCAATAAAGTGAGAGAAATTATAAAGGAACCAAATAAATACTGAAGTTGAAGACCACATTAAATGAAATAAAATTCCCTAGAGGGGTAAAAATTCAATAGTGATAGAAATTATATAGGAACCAAACAAATACTGAAGTTGAAGACCACATTAAATGAAATAAAACTCCCTAGAGGGGTTCAAAAGCAGATTGGAGGTGGCAGAAAAAACAATCAGTGAAATCAAAGATAAAACTATTGAAATTATTCAGTTTGAAGGGTAAAAAGATAAAAGCATGAAGAAAAGTAAACAGACCCTAAGAGACCTGTGAGACACCAAGCATACCAATATATGCATTTTTGTAGTCCCAGAATGAGAGAGAGAGAAAGGGGAATAAGGAATATTGAAGAAATAAATGGCTGAAAACGTCCCAGATTTAAAGACATTAATATAAAACCCAGGAAACCCAACAAATCCCAAACTAGTTAAATTTAAAGAGGTCCATGCACAGACACATTATAATTAAGGTGTCAAATGCCAAAGATATTTAAGAATCTTGAAAGCTGCAGGAGAAAAGCAATGCATCAATACAATAAGATGCCTCGGTAAATATAAGTGCTGATTTCTTATCAGAAACCATGGAGGCAAGAAGGCAGTAAGACTTTAATATACCACTCTCAATAATGGATAGTACATCTAGTCAGAAGATCAATAAGGAAGTACAAGGCTTGAATGAAACTCTAAACCAACTAGATCTAAAAGACATATAGAGCACTTCACTCAACAGCAGCAGAATACACATTCTTCACTAGTGTTCCTGGATCATTCTCCAGGATAGACAATATATCAGGCCACAAAAACAAGTCTCATTAACTCAAAATATTGAAATAATAGTGTATTTTCTCCAACCACATAGAATGAAGCTAAAAAGTCAATAACAGAAAGAGAAAATAAATTACAAATATGTGGAAATTAAATAATGCACTCTTAAACAACCAATAGGTTAAAGAAGAAATCACAAGGGAAATTAGGAAATAGCTTGAGCAAAATGCAAATGAAATCATGACATTCCAAAATTTATGGGATGTAGCAAAGGCAGTACAGAAAGGAAAATTTATAGTTCTAAATACTTACTTTCAAAAATAAGTAATATCTAAAATCAATTATCTAACATTATTCCTGGAGGAATTAGACAAAGACGAGCAAACTAAACACAAAGCAAGCAGAAGGAAGGAAATTAAGATTAGAGTGGAAATGAAATAGAGAATTAAAAACAATAGAGAGACTCAAGGAAACCAAAAGTCTTTTTTGGAAAAAACAAATCAATAAGATTAAGGAATCTTGGGATAGACTGACCAAAAAAAGAGAAGACACAAATGACTAAAACCAGAAAAGAAAGGTGGACATTACTACCAACCCCACAGAAATAAAAGGCATTATAGGAGGATACAATAAAAATTTGTATGGCAAGAAATTTTTAAAAATTAGATGAAATAGAAACATATAAATTATTAAACTAAGAAGAAATAGAAGACCTCAACAGAAAAATTACAATTAAAGAGATTGAGTCAGTAATCAAAAACCTACTGAAAAATAAATGTTCTGGGCCAGATGGTTTCACAGGGGAATTTTACCAAGCATTCAAAAATGAATTAATATTACCAATCCACCTCAAATTTTTCTAAAGAACTCAGGAGAAGAAAACCCTTCCTAAATCATTCTATGAGAGCAGTATCACATTAATACCAAAACCAGATAAGATATCACAAGAAAAGAAAATTACACAAATATCCCTTATGAATATAGATGTGAAAATCCTTAACAAAATACTTACAAATGAAATCCAATAGCACATTAAAAAAATTATACACCATGATCAAGTGAGATTTATTCCAGGTATGCAAGGGTAGTTCAACATAAGAAAGTCGATTAATATAATAAGCCATATTACTAGAATGAAGGGAAAACATATTATATGATCATCTCAATTGATGCAGAAAAGGCATTTGACAAAATCTAGCACTGCTTCTTGATTTAAAAAAAAAAAAAAAAAAAAAAAAAACTCGGAAAACTAGTAGAAGGAAACTGATTCAACATGATAAAGAGCATAAATGAAAAACTCACAGTTAACATCATACTTAATAGTGAAAGAGTCAAACTTTTCCCTGAAAATCAGGAATAAGATAAGGATGCCTGTCATCACTGATATTCAATATTGTACTGGAAGTTCTAGTCAGAGCAATTAGGAAAAATTAATTAATTAATTAAAAATTAAAAACCATCCAAATTATAAAGAAAAAGGTAAAACTTTCCCTATGTGTAGATGACATGATCCTATATAGAGAAAATCCTGAAAAATCCACAAAAAGGTTACTAGAAATATTAAATGAATTCAGGAAAGTGGTTGAGTACAAGATCAACACACAAATATCAATAGTGTTTCCAGACTAATAAAGAATAATCTGAAGAGGAAATCAAGAAAAAAAATTCCATTTACAATAGAAACTGAAAGAATCAAATCCAGAAATAATTTTAACCAAAGATATAAAGGACGTGTACACAAAAAAACTATAAAACATTGCTAAAAGAAATAAAAAATGACCTAAATGAATGGAAAGATATTCTGTGTTAATGGATTAGAAAACTAATTGTTGTTATCATGTCAAGTCTAACTAAAGCAATTTATAGATTCAATGCAATCCCAATCAACCTTCCAACAAGCTTCTTTGCAGAAATGGAAGAGCCAATCATCAAATTTATATGGAAGCGTAAGTGGCCCTGAATAGCCTGAAAAACAACAAAATTGGAGTACTTCCTATTCCATATTTTAAAGCTGATTACAATGCTACAGTAATCAAAACAGCATGGGAAACAGATGTGGCTCAAGAGGTTCGGCGTCCGTCTACCATATGGAGAGACCGGGGTTCGATCCCCAGTACCTCCCGGTAAAAAAATAAATAAAATAAAATAAAATAAATTTCTGTCAGCAGATAACACAAATAAAATCAGAGGGCAAGCAGCAATTGAGGAAAATAAAGCAACAAATAATGATCTATAAAAAAAATGTTAATATTAAAAAAAAAAAAAAAACAAAAAACAGCATGGTACTGACAAGAGAAGACAAACCAGATCAATGAAATCAAAGAGAGAGATCAGAAATAAGCCTCTTATTTATTCTAAATTATAGCCGATTGATTTTTGACAAGGGTATGAAGTCTACTCAATGGAGAAAGAATAGTCTCTTCAACAAATAATGCTGGGAAAACTAAATATCCATATGTAAAAGAATGAACCTATCTAACACCATATACAAAAATTACCTCAAAACTGATTAAAGACCTAAATATAAGAACTAAAACTATACAACTCTTAGAAGAAAATATAGGGAAACATCTTCAGGACCTTGTGTTAGGAAATGAACCCTTAGCTTTTACATCAAAAGCACAAGCAAAAAAAGAAAAATTAAATTGGACTTCATCAAAATTAAAAAGTCTTGTGCAAAGGACATTATCAAGGAAGCGAAAAAACCTACAAAATAGGAGAAAATATTTGGAAACCAGAGATCTATAAGGGTTTAGTATCCAGAATATATAAAAACTCCTACACCTCACAACAAAAATGCAAACAACCCAATTCAAAAGTGGGTAAAGGACATGAAGAGACATTTCTCCAAAGAAGATATACAAATGGGTAATGAGCACATGAAAAGATGTTCAGCATTACTGGTTATCAGAGAAATGCAAAGTAAACCATGATAAGATACCACTTCATACCCACTAAAATGGCTATTATTAAAAAACATAACACACAAAAGATAAATGTTAGGTAAAGATGAAGAGAAATAGGAATTCTCATGCATTGTTGGTGGGAACGCAAAATTGAGCAACCACTGTGCAAAAACAATTAGGACCTCCTCAAAGTTAAGTAAAGGATTACCAGATGACTCGGCAATCCCACTTCTAAGTATATACACAAAAGAATTCAAAACAGAGACTCCAAGAGATACGTGTACAGCAATGTTCAGAGTGACATTCATAAATGCCAAAATGGAAGCAACCCAAAGGCCTATATCAAAAGATGAATGGATAAACAAAATGTGGTATGCACATAGAATGGGATATTTATCTAAAAAAAGGAATGAAGTTCTGATACATGCTACCACATGGGTGAACCCTGAAGACATCATGATGAATGAAACAAGCCAGATACATGAACAGATATATGCACACCAATGTTCAAAGCGGCATTATTCACTCTTGCCAAAAGTTGGAATCAAACAAATGCCCATCAACAGGTGAATGGGTAAACAAAATGTGGTACATACATACAATGGAATATTACTCAGCTGTAAGAAGGAACAAAGTGCTAACACATGGAATAACGTGGATGAATCTTGAAGACCTTATGTTGAGTGAAGCAAGCCAGGCACTGAAGGATGAACAGTATATGATCTCACTGATCTGAACTGAGGAAAGTGAGCAGTCTCTGAGAACCATTGTCTGAAAGATAGGTTAACAAAGGAGAGTAAGAGAAGAGCAGGCTTTGAGCCATCACCCATATGGACATAATCTATGGTAAAGGGATAGAGTGTGGTTGCATGTTGGGGGATGAGGCAGATGAGTGGTGGTGTTCCTGGGTTTGGTGGTGCAGCACTGGGGGGTGGGTGGATTAGGAAGGGCTGGTTCAAATCCCCAGGGCATGTAACTGTGAATCTTGACATTCCATGGGTTGGGAGAGGGGGGTATCACGGGCCCTGGGGGGCTGGGGAGAAGGGAACAGTCAAGATATAATGGGATGTTTGGTGGTCATGGGGAAGGTTTTTCATTACCTTACAGTAATGGACACAGAACATGGTAAATATCATCAAAATTATTAAACTGTATCATCTAAATTGTAAACTATACTGTAAATCACTGACAATGTTTAGTTGCTATATTTTGCTATCTGCATAACAGTTATAACGATGCTAACAACCAAAAAAAAAAGGGTGGGGAGTTAATATGGGGTGGGGAAGGGGGGTGGTTTGGTATCTGGGAGTCTCCGGCACTCCGTGTGTGACTTTGCTGTGACCTAAAACTTCTTTGAAAATTAAATGAAAAATTGGGAGTCAATGGGGATTGAGAGGAGGAAGGTGTCATGGCACACCAGACATCCGATAACACAGTGATAAAGGGAAGGAAAAAGTGGAAAAAGAAAAGAGAAAGGAAAAAAAAAATGAATCTATATATATTTTAAAGGCATTTCCTTTGCTTTTTTGTGCATTTTTTGAATGTCCCAATCCACTAATTATATTTTATTTTGTTTTGTTCTTTGTTTTTTTTCCTTCTTTTTTTTTTTCCCCTGAGTTTCCTTATGTTTGTCTCTTGCATGTAAGCTTATCACACTTGTTTCTTTTTCCTAGTAAGTGTATTTGATTATTTTATGCACTAAATGTTCATGGAGGATTTGGATCACAGAAGGGTTACAATGGGTACTGCGGGGGATTATTGGGGGTGTGTGTCTGGGGGGGGGGGGGTTTCATGGGGATTGTTTCATCCGAATATACATGAAAGATATATAAAATCATTCAAAGGATCAGGGGATGGGGCATGGTCACGATGGGTGGATAATCACACAATAAATGAGGGAATCTGAATTCCTAGCCTGGAGAGCTCTGCCACAGTCTCCAAGGGAGCAGCAATAGTCCTCTGAGTGTAGGGACAGTGCCTGTCAAAATAGGATGACCCACTGATGTGTTTTTTTTTTTATTGATGACTACCCTTGTGAGTCTTTGCTCTTGTAAATGAAACTTAGCCTGCAGTTGTGGGGTGCCTAAGGGTTGCCACCTGAGAGCCTCCTTGTTGCTCAAATGTGGCCTCTCTCTAAGCCAAACTCAGCATATGATTGCATTACCTTCCACCCCAACGTGGGACATGACTCCCGGGGATGAGCCTCCCTGGCAACGAGGGATTAATACCAAGTGCCAACTGGCAACACAACTGGAAAAAGACCTTGAATAAAAGGGGGAAATGGTAAAGACAAATGAGTTCAAGTGGCTAAGAGACTTCAAAGAGAGTCGGGAGGTCATCCCAGAGGTAACTCTTATGCACACCTCAGTAGGAGCTCATAGAACACCTAAGTGCCTATCACCCCACTCATTGGGGTTCCTGAGAGCTCTGGAGACACCCTGGTCCTATATAAGGGGGGACAGCCCCAGAGACTGATGCCTTATCAGTGGGTTCTATTTTGGAATCTGTGCTCCTGAGAGTGACAGAATTAGACTCAAATAAGTCCTCCCTGCACATGGTTCACCAGTCCCTTCTATTCAAACCTATATGTGATGCTGGAGTTTTTAGGTATACTTCCAGAGACTGGAGCCTCCCGCCTACCTATGTGCCAGGTGTGCATGAAATCTAGGTGGAGCTGCAACTCCTACCCTACAGCTCAATGGACTCATCCAAGTCACCTGGTGAGGAGACAACGATGGGCAATGGCCATCCCAGGGAATGGAGAGGGCCTGCATCTGCAGGCAGGATCATCCCACCCACCATATCCATGGGATATAAGCCCTCTCTCACTTGGAGTTGGAGTGGACATCACCATCCCAGTCCCCTCTGGATTGGAGGAAGAACTATGGACTAGAATGGACTTGATGGTATTCTCTTGCTCACATATGGTGATTCTAGCAATGCAAGAAATTATAACAATGAGGTGGAGCCAGTGGCCACTTGACACTTTTGGGGTAGGGAGGGGATGAGCAGTTGAAATACAGGGGCTTCTCTGGGAGTTGGAGGTTATCCTGAGTACTGTTGTGGCAACGGATGTAGGCCATTTTAAATCAGCACACACCACTCAGAACTGAGTGGGAGAGAGTGTGGTCTACAGTGTGAACTGTGGTCTATGGTTGGTGGCAAGGCTCCAGGATGTGTAAGTTCATTGAGGGTGGTGGGCTACACTGTGGGAGATGTTTGTGTGGGATGTGGTGGGAGGTGTGGGAGTTGGGCAGCATGGGAATCCCAGTGGGTTCCGTGTACTATTTTGGGTAATCTAAGCACCTCTTAAAATATATGTATATATATATATAAACAACATTTTTGTAAGCAAATACACATATATGCATATATATTTATATATCATTTTGCAAATGTTTGTATGTATTGTGAGAATTTTGATTTTTACCTATAATAAAAAAAAAAAGGACAAATATTGTCCTTTCATTTATATTAAATAATTAGAATATGCAAATTCATAGCATCAGAAATTAGAATATGAGGTGGCAGGGATGGGACAGGGAATGTGGAATTAATGCTTAAATGGTACAGATTTTCTGTCTGGGACAATGGAAAAGTTTTTATAATAGATGATATTGATGGTAGCACAAATTGTAATTACCATTGAATTTTATATGTGAAAGTAGTTAGAATGGGAAATTTGATGTAGCATATATGTTACAATAATTTTTTAAAAAATCAGTGTATAGTCTAGTAAGACAGTACTTATCAAGCAAACGATCTGAATATAAGCAGCCATGTGTTCTATCAGAAGTATAGAAAATGCTATGAAAATCTAAGAGCAAGTGACTTATTTTGCTGTGTGGTTCACTCAGCTTTGCAGAGGATTTACTGGCTTGCACCAGGACATGAGCAGCAAGCTGGACTTCACTGGGCAAACGAGATGCAGGGCACTCTAGGCAGAGGGAACAGTATTTGGGACAGCACTGAGGTAAAAGAAAACACAGCTGGCCTTACAGATGCTGGAAAGGGAGGCAGCAACCCAACCATGCGAACAGGCCTTGGCTTTGCCCAGCTATTCTATTTTCATTAAGAATTAAGGTTTTGTATCGGTTTCCTAGGACTGTCATCAAATACCACAAACTGGGTGCCTTCAAACAACAGAAATTTATTCTCACAGTTCTGGAGGCTAAAGGTCCAAAACCAAGGTGTCAGCAGGGCCGTGCTTCCCCCTGTAGGCTATAGGGAAGAATCCTTTCCTGCCTCTTCTGTCTCTGGTGACCTGTGTTCCTTGGCTTGTGGCAGCAAAACTCCACACTCTGCCTGCATCTTCACATGACAATCTTCCCTCTGTGTGTCTGTCTCCATGTCCAAACTCCCCTCTTCTTATAAGGACACTTATATTGGACTTAGGGCTAAACTGATCTCATGTGACCTCATCTTAACTTGACTACATCTGCAAAGACTCTATTTCCAAATAAGGACACATTCACCGGTACTGGGGATTAGGACTTGAATATGTGTTTTGGGGACACAACTCAACCCCCAACGGCTATAACTAGTAGGAACAGAAAATGAAGTTTTAAAAATATATATAACATTTTCTACTTATTTGTATTTTTTTTCAAAGAACAACAACAAAAATGTTTTCTCTAATGATAAATAAGGAGAAAAGAAATTGATTTGAAAAACTTTTGTCATCACGATGCTTCAGCATGTAGTCATTATAAATATCCTACTACCTGCCTCAAACAGTGACAAATATGTTCATAAAGATTATAATAAAATTCCTGGAGTTATATATAATATCTATATAAATGTAACATTCATTTCATTACCATTAGTGCCAGTCTAATGAATACCAGGGGGCTTAATAATAATTTGTCAATATGAAATATTATGTATTTCCTACTTATGCATACTGTGATAATGCTGCTTTATTACTTTTTACTTCATTTCTTTCAAGTGAAAAAGTTTTTAAATGACAATCCATTATACTCTCATCTAAGGATTAATTCAACTTTTAATTTTCTCCTGCAGGCTTACAGCATTTGTATTTTGCTTACAAAATATTATACTATCCACAAAGCCCAGTAATCAGTTATGAATGGGTGTGGGTATCTATGTTTTTAAAATTCTTTTAGGACAACAAAAAGTGCCATCTCTTTCCATGATGCACTCGATTCACCCCAAGTCACTTGAGAAATCTCAATAATGGTGACAGTCATGAGGAATGTTTAAGAGTTGGAAAATGCATTAAAATATTACTGTTAACCCTAAAATGTTAGCTGCTCCAAGAGTCTAGATTTCTTAACCATGATGTTGGGAAAAATTTTTTTTTAAATAAAACCTACAGAGGGATAATCTTCAAACAAGATGATGTAGTTAGTTCCTAAAAAGTAAAGCATTTGAGGTTCTTCAGGGTAAAGTCTAAAACTTAGAATAAGTATAATATATTTAACAAGTATTATAAAGTATAATACTGACTTATTAGGCAATAGCACATGGGTTAAGGGTTCCTCTGGCACATTCAGGAGATATGAATTAGTTCCCAGCTCCCCCACCACAAACTGGCTTTTTAACCTCAGATTAACAAATTTAACTATTTTAACCTTACTTTTCTCGTGTATAAACTAAGAGATGATTATGATAATAATTACTTCATTCTATCATATGCTGGCATGCATTATTTTAATTTCTCAAACCTCACAAAACTCATTAATAATACCCTGCCTTTTATGTAACATATTTAGCTCTTGTTATCATTATTATAAGGATTATAATTACTTGGCTAGAAAAGTGTTTGTCACATAGTAAATGCTTAATGTAAATTAGCTACTATATTAGGATTTAATTTTTTAAAATAATGACATCATATATCAGTAAAAAGAAAATTTAGCTAAGTTAGCAACATGGAAACTTAATGTAACACTTCACTAAAAATACTTAGAGGAATTTTCATTTGCATTTCAAATTTAATCACATAAGATCTGACAAAGCATATCTAAATTATTACACAGCAGGTTGTGCTTCTTACTAGCAAGAGGATTTGAAAAATTTCAGAAATAACTTGGGAAGGAATACAACTATTAATTCTTATTCTCAAGATAGGCTAACAATGACTGAAACAGGAATATAATTTTCTACTATAGAACACCAATTAATTGCTTTTAAATATAATTATAATCATTACATGCAAAAAAAAAAAAATTCCTCCCTTAGGATAAAATTGCTACAGAGGACAATAAGAAGCCCTTGGGAAGATTGCTCTGTGTCACTCATTCCAAGTATAAAATGGCATTAATAGTGTCTAAAGAGCTTACTCTATCTTACCATCATCTGAAAGGGAATGGCTGTGAGTTAGGACTCAGGTTGAGAAGAAAAGGAATGAAGGGACAAGGGAAACCCTTGACAACTCTTTCAGCCTTTACTCGGGGCTTCTGAACCAGTCCCACAGTAACACTCTTGGAAAATAAATGATAACCTTACATAAACTCAGGAACGGGTATTGGCTAGCCATTAGGAATATTTAACACAGAATATAGAATGTTCTGCTCCCCTTAATCCCTGCAGAAGTACCTTTAGTAAGAGGGTTCTACACATACTCATTAAATCAAATTTGAGTTTTTCAAATCTTCAGCATCCCTGGTGTGGTTCTTGACTTTGGCAAAATGTTAGAATCACTGAGGAAGCTTCTAAAGAAAAACTGCCTGGGTCCCACACCAAGACATCTTTAATCGGAACTTATGAATTCTCAGACCCAGGACATCAGGTCCTGAGAAGGATAAATTTTTTAAATGAAATTCATCATAGCAAAAATGCTATCCTTATTATTCCATGCAGAAGCAAGTTTTATTTCCTTCAAGTAAGTTATTAAGTAAGTCAAAATTTTTATCTCCCTTAAAAAAAAATTTTTTTATAAAACACAGGATTCCCATATACCACCCTATCAATACCTGGTATTGGTGTGGTATATTTGTTTCAATTGATGAAAGCACGTTTTTATAGTTGTACTATTAACTATAGTTTAACTTAGGGTTCACGGTTTGTGTAGGACAATTTCATGGAATTTTAAAATTTTATTACCATATGTATAAAACCTAACATTTCCCCTTTTAACCTTGTTCAGACATATATTTCAGTGCTGTTAATTACATTCACAATGTTGTGCTATCATCACACCATCCATTACTAAAACATTAAAAATGCTATCTTTCGGGATAGCATCATATTCTAGTTTTCAATTTCTCTTTTGGGTGATCATTTAAAATGTACTTATTTCATATTCTCTGTTTGTTCTATTATGCCAAGTTCTTAGGGGTATAATGCTACCGTTTTTGTGTCTACAGACTTACTAGGTGAATTTTTCACACTGTTAATTGCTGGGATGGAAATGGCTCACAATGTCAAAGTGGTACTTTCTAGATACATAATATTTATTCTTTTATTAAGCAAATTTATATTTTCAGTAACAACTTTTATGAAACTAGAGGTTTGGTTTAAAAAGATCCATTAATAGACTAATATTCTTTAAGGAGTTTAACAGGGCTGCCAGTCGTTTCAAATTTAATAGAAGTTAGCTTAATTTCACTGTTTTCTGCTCAATGTCCAGCTCAGAAAGTAATTTAAAGTTCAAGGGAGAAGGGAAAAAAGACATAACTTTAAAGTAAACTAATTTTTTAACGCCATTTCAATCCTTGGTTTGATAAAATATATTCTTATTTGTAAGTGATCTCTTATTAAGATATAAAAAGGGAAATACATTTAGTTATATATTTAGTGAGTAATTTTAATTGAAAAGAATAAAAATACTTGAATAGTTCCTGAGAGTTCAGAATGTGTAGTTGCCATAATGAGTTTATGTTCGGATAGTTAAAAGGCAGTATGAGGTCTCAAAAGTTGGAAGTCAGAAAGAAGACATAGCAGATTATAATATGCTAATAGGTAATCAGACTTAGAGATGACTAAACCAGTGGCCTTCAAATGTTTTAGTTTTAGAACCTTTTTTTTTTTTTTTTCCCCAGACACAGCCTTCCTCAAAACCATTTAATATAAAACATATCAATAAGGAGCTACACCAGCCCACCCAATGAGGCAGGTCCTGGGGGATGTGGTGATGACACTCCACAGAGCCCAGTTTGAAGTCGCCACAGGAGGCTGACATCACATGAGCTTGTTGGACAGAGTACCTCCAGGGGGATTGGACTTTGATATTAACATGTAAATGAGGTAATGCATATTTAATCAGTTTCCACATTATTTTAAACATATTTTATAGTAAAAACATTCAAAAGTATATGCATGATTTTCATTCCCCAACTCCATTGGTCATAAAAACAAAGACTTAAATCACTTTAACAGTGCTTCAAAAGAGAAATTACCCATATTTCAGGCACAAAATAACTTGTCCCTAAGGAGACAAGAGTTGCCAATTCAAACAGTACGAATCAAAAATCTGAAGCTTTCATACTTTTGAAATGTAACTGCTCATTTTAACAATAATCATGATAATACTTATTTCCAGTTTAATTTTCCTTAAATGCATCATTTGGCAGCATATTTAAAAGCTTCACATAATTCTGTTCTCCTGTTAAGAAAAATTCTGACGAGTTCATGATATAGCTTGGGAAAAAAAAAAAAAAAAAACTCAACATTTTACTATGCTTTTCTTATACAAGATGACAGATGTTAAACAAAATTGATGTTTTAGGAAGCCCTGGTTTTTGCTATTAAGGAGGGCATCCTATATAGACCAACACTGTTATTGCATGGGGCATACATTTGTTTGCGTGGGGTATAGATTTGACATTTAGTGGCAAACTAGGAAAGACCATTCTTAAGAATGAAAAAGCACACTAATGATGTTGTTAATGTGGGAAAGTGTGGGAGGGGTAGGGAGTGGGGCATATGGGAATCCCCTACATTTTTTATGTAACATTTATGTAATGTATCTTCAAAAAATTTAAAAAAATACAAGTATTAATAAAAAAAGAAAAAGCAGGTATTTATTTTTTCCATTTTATTTTTCGTACCTGAAAATTGAGTGAGGCAGTTGAAATAGATAAGAGTAGGCTACATTACAAGGACAAGGTGTATCAAGTCTGACTCATTTATTTGTGCCTACTTTATAAAATTAACATTTAGAAATGAAGCCAAAAAAAATAAGACCACAGAAGTAACTCAACCAAATGCGTGCTAAAAATACCCTTGTTAATTATCTCTGATTAGCTATCAAACATTACAAATTAATTTGCAAATCCTAAATATAACAAAAATCAATAGTCCTATGCCATGAAGGCTCTTCTATTTTTTTAACCATCCCTTCTATTATTTTTTCTTATGGCTTCTGTCTTCTCCCCTTATTTATATATATATGAGCATCCCCCATCTGCAGATTCTGTAATTTAGTCCTCTGCTTTTTAAATTCTATACTATTCCCTCCAAGCTCTCATCTACTCCCATCCTGTCAAGTCTCCTTCACCTCTTGATATATTCCTTTCAAAATGGCAACCTGCTAAACATCTCCAACTGGATCTTATAACATATCCCAAAGGGGTCTACAACAGAAGGAGTTTCCTACAAATCAACCAGTATCCTGATTTCACTGTATCTGTTTATGACATCACCATTCTCTGAGATTCTTGGGCCTAGGACTTTAGAGTTTTATCTTTTTCTTTGTTTCCACAGCCCTCTGTCAAGGTCAGTCAGTGGAGATCAACTAGTTCAGATGCCTTCACATCCTTCAGTTCCCAGAGGCCCTAAATATCACCTAACTGTTACCTACTTTGGTCATCCTGTGTGCCTATCTGAAAGCCAATTAATTATGTTTTACAATGTAGTTAAGAGTTTCTAGAGAAAAGGCTGGTTGGAGCTTGTAATTCAGTATTTCCAGGAAACCTAACTATGCAGAAACTGTATCACACTCTAGTTGAATAAAAAATATTATGTTAACATACCTAGCATACACATTTGCTGTATTTTAAAGTTATTGTTTTAGTTTCCTTGACTGCTCAAGCAAATACCTTGCAATAGGTTGACTTCAACAGGAATTTATTGCCTCACAGTTTTGAGGCTAGGAGAAGTCCAAATCAAGGGGTTATCAAGGACATGCTTTCTTCCCAAAGACTGGTGTTCTAGTACTGGCTGCTAGTGATCCTTGGTCCTGGGCTCATCTGTCATATGGCAATGCACATGGCAGCCTCTCGGGCCTCCCCTTCTGTGTTCCATTGATGTTCAGCTTCTGGTTGCTCCCTCTGTGGATTTCTATCTGTCTGAATTTCATTCTGCTTATAAAGGTCTCCAGTAATAGGATTAAGACCCAACCTGATTGAGTTAAGCCACACCTTAACTGAAGAAACCTCTTCAAAAGGCCCTACTTACAATGGGTTCACACCCACAGGAATGGATTAAGTTTAAGAATTTCTGAGGTACAAAGCTCCAAACCACCATAGTTATGCATATTAATTTTTGTATGCATAATTACAAAATTATGTAATTATGGAATGGAAAAGCAGAGAAGACTGTGTTGAAGTACTTATACCACCATGACTACATAGTAGGCTCAGCCTTAACTATTTTCTGAATCAATGATCAGTCTGTTCCTATCTTCATTGTGGCCCTTAACACTTTTGTAATACATTGAGTTTTCTTGTCTGGCCCCCAAGGCAAGAATGTTCTGAGGAGGGATTATCTCTCATTCATTTCTGTATCCCAGCACTTACAATGGTGCCTGACACAAAATGGCTAACCTATATTGCCTTCTAGTCAATAGAATTATGGCGACTTTTCTATAACTAAGAATACAACAAAGGACTGTGCTCAAAAAATTGGAATGTAAATAGATTTAGCTCATTTTCAAATAAAAATAGAAACAGTTTTAAGGCTCTTTTTTTAATGCCCGTAAACCCTCTTTCATCTGGTCACTCTGTTGGCAATTAGTTTTAAAATTTCATGTCTTTGAAAGTTACCTTCTTCCCTCTTCTAGAGTTGCTAATTTGTTCTTTTCTTAAGAATTAGTCACTTCAAAATATAAATGTGTATATTTGAAAGTAACCCTTAATATCCAAACTATACTCAAATTATCATTGTTGGACTAATTAGACTAAAAGACCAACCACTTGAGCTTTTCAATATCTTTTTTTTTTTTTTTTTTTTTTTTAAAACAGAGGAACCAGGGATTGAACCTGGGACCTCATACATGGGAAGCAGGCACTCAGCCACTGAGCTATAACCACTCCCCCTTTTAATGTCTTTTTATTGATTTTTATTTATAGAAGAAAAAAGGAGAAAGGACGTAAAAGACTGGCAGGGAAAAAATCCCATTCGCTGCATGAAAGCAAAATTCAAAAATAAATCAGTGGCAAATTTTCTTTTAAATCTGTTGGTTTTGCCAGCAAAGCCAGCTAAACACAAGGTCTTTGTACTTAGACTACAGAAGTCTAGTATTCAATTGCAAGTCACTTGTATTTTTATAATGTAAGGTGTTACCCATCACCCCCAAACTTAAGTCAAGTCTGCTTCAGTCACAAATTCAACCAATCCAAGGGGGCTAGGAATTTTTTTTTTTTTAATCAATGAACAATCACCATCTGCCACATTGGAACAGTATAGCACAGAATAGAGACATTACATGTGGGACAGAAAGATAATTCAGAAATAGACCTGATTCAGTGGAAATCAGAGTCAGAGAAGACCAGCAAAAGATAAACAGTTGCCCTCATCCCACAAAGATTAGGAAAGATACAGGACTCCCTCAATTTGTGGAATGAGGTTTGAACACTTTTATTTGACTCTAAGATAGGAATTTTATTGAAGTCCTGGATTACGTGAACTTAAAAGTGAAAGAACCATGAAGAAAACGGTTCTGAGAATGTAACCTTAAAGTAGAAATGCTAATGTAGTATAGCACTTGAGAAAGGCTCTGGAGCCTAGACCATTCACTCCTGGATGAGGAGGCTGAGCCTGAGGAGGAGTTGGCTCCTCCTCTAGGACTTCCAGAGTCCACCTGGGTGCAGAGGTGTAGCAGCTTTGTTTATTCAGACTATCTTGGTTAGGTTCTTTCATTTTCATTGGAGGATTTTTACCCTGATTTGTTTGTTTTCGTCGATTTTAAACCAAAGCAACCTATTTGCTTTAGTCAGCAAAATCACTCTATACTCCAGGACCCTATTAAAGAATATGACTCCAAACATTCTATTCCTTCCAACTCTTATCAAAACCAAAAAAAATAACACTCCCCAAGGATAGTGGTCTAAAAGATACGGAATTTATCCATCTTTGTAATTTGCCTAGATTTTAACCCTAGATCAAACTAAAACATCATTCACTGTGCCAAATAAATAGTTGGATTATTTTTTGTCAAGTCCCTCAGAGTAGTCCCTCTGCTCCTATAAAATTGCTTTTACTAAATTGATCTATGTTGTTACATCCTCTGCTTACTTGCTATTGGTTTTATGGGTGATATATATTGTAGAATTTGCCTCACACATCACTCTACAAACCCTTCATAAGCCCCAGGGGAGATTTCCTCAGACCTCTGGTACAAGGAAGAGCCTTGCCTCTCCTAATCAAATGATCTGGTCTTATTTTATAGACCAAATGTGCCTTGTGAGTACCTGGTCATGTTAGGAAATATAATTCAACTGAAACTATTAATTCTTTATTTTTAACTTTATCTTCTGAAGTGAATTTAAAACAATACTATAAAAGATCCACTGTTAAAGTGTAATGCATTTTCTAAATACACATGTTCTCTGCTTTCAGAGAGATAAACTAAACTATGGCCTCTGTGGGTTCCTGTCCCTTTGAAAGCATCAGGTCTCCTTGAAGTGAAAGGGCTGTGGTCAAGTGAAATATGTACCCCAATGAAAAGACATGTTCTTAATCTGCATTCCTGTGAGTCTGGACCCTTTGAGGATGTATCATCAGTTAAGGTGTGGACTCGTTGTGAATAGGATATCTAAGATCCCACTTAGGTGTGGCCAAACTGAATGAGGGCAGGTCTTCATCCCCATGACTTATTAGAGGAAATTCAGAGGCAGTCAGTGGATCCAAAAGCCAGAAGTCAATGGAAAACATCAGAGAAAAGCCACAAGAGGAGATCAAGGACATTGTCCTGTGGCAGGAGGCAGAGATGTAAGCCAAGGAACTCCAAGGACTGGGGCAAGCCAGCACCAGAACACTACAGACTAAAGGGAAAAACCTTAGTCTTATCAGCACTTTGATTTTGGACTTTTAGCCTTTAAAACAATGCTTGTTGTTTAAGTCAACTCACTGTGTGATATTTGTCATGGCAGGCTGGCAAACTAAAACAGTGGCTAACAAGACAGAATGGAGCCACTTAGTTACAGGGTCTCCCAGCTTTAATAGAGAGCCACATCAGCTCTTTTGTGGCTGTCCTTGAAAAGCATAAATCCTCACAGGCCTCTTGGTTAGCGGTGCCAGACCTGGACACCATGATGTCATCATGTGCCTATTCCTTCTTGGCACCCACCTCACTGAGTCATCAGCAGCTACACCAGCTGCCTCCATCCACCCTGATCCTAGTCTGGCAAAAAGGAAGAAATTAACCAAATTATTTAAGAACTGTGTTTTCAGATTATCCAAGATGAAAGCAGACATTCGTGGGTTGCTTATACTCAAATATAATATCATGTTTACATTAATAACCTACATCAATGAAACTAGACAAATTCCTGTAATGGAGTACTTACCTGCCAAAATTTTCTTGAACTCTCTAAACCATAAGTCACAGTGGTCTTCACTTAAATTAATGAGATCAATTGTAGAATCTTTTAATTTATTTTGTTCCTTTTTCAGACAGATGAAGAGTGTGATTCCAAGTAAAGTACCACTTCTTTGCTGTTTAGCAGAACAACGCCGTTTCAGTTTCACAGAGATTAGATCTTTGAGTTCAATAAATTCTTCTTTACATAGCAAATCAAACTGGGAATCACCTGAAAAGAAATTAATTTTACCAATTAATTTTATCAAACCATTGTGTCCATATCGTAAATGTATGAATAATAATAACCACCCAGAAAAATACTTTATCCTTTGTAATTTTATTGATTGTCCCTCTATAAGATAGGAAGAGAAGAAAATAAAAATTGGGTCTATTTCCCCAAGAACTAGGGGGAAAAGAATATATAGATGAGGGTCCCTGCCATATACTTAGGACATTCAAAATCCGAGGATATTCAATATATGAAGAATTCCAAGAACATAAGCAACCTTTCAATAAAAATAAATTAGTATCATGCAAGAGACTACTTTGGTATTTATATAGATAAAGTAATAGAATAGTAGGCTACACTAACAAAAGTGAGTTTATGACAGGTTGTTGAAATCAACATGTAAAGGAAAGCAACTATATGTTCCGGGTAATGTGCAAAACAGAAGATGGGCCCATTAAGGCAAAATATTCCACATGCCTTTATGAACTGCATGGTTCACCTCACCCTTTTCTTTAAGCACTAATTGATTAACCTAAGGTGGTAAGACAAACTTCTCTAGGATGGTGGTTTGCAATCTCTTTGGTCTCAGAATCCCTTCACACTCCAAGAATGGAAGGAACTACACATGGCTCTTCTGCCACTTATATTTGAACCTACAGTTAGTACTAGAGTTGATAGGTTTATGTCCAAGAGACTTAAATCTTTGGGCTTTCCGTGTGCCAGTTGGACCCTGCATTTCAACGGAGTTGCAACACCTACTCTCCAGTTCACTGGACTCACCCAGGACAACTAACAAAAAAATGATGGACAACGACTAACCCAAGGAACAGAGACTCTACAACTGCAAGCAAGATAGTCCCATCCATCTGTCCCATGGGATCTAAGCCCCCTCTCAAAGGCAGAGAGGGCATCACCATCCCAGAATCCTCAGGGTTAGGGAATAAATGATGAACTAGAGTAGACTTATTGTTATTCTACTATAGACTTGTGATTCTAGCAATGGGAGAACTTTTATCATTGGTGTGGAAGCAGTGGCCACTGGAGGTTCTGAGGAGAGAGAGAGGGGAAAAATAGTACATTGGAATTGTCCTGTATGACATTGCAATGACAGGTACAGGTCATTATATATCTTGTCATAACTTACAAAATTGTGCAGGGGAGAGTTTAAACTATAATGTAAACTATAATCCACATTTAGTGGCAATGCTCCAATATGTGTTTGTCAATTGTAACAAATGTACTACACTAAGGAAGGTTGTTGTTAATGTGGGAGAATGTGGCAGAGTGTGGGAGGGGTAAGGAGTGGGGCATATGGGAATCCCCTACATTTTTTATGTAAAATTTATATTATCTAAGTATCTTTTTGAAAAATAAACAATACATACTTCTTTTTTAAAAAGTGGAAGGAAGCAGTCTTGTCAAAGGCCTTGATAAATCCTCATTCTACGATATGTAAAGGGCAGTATGGTAAATGGTGTCCCATGTAGTTTAAGGAAGCTTGCTGCTGGATGTCTGCCTCATATAGCTGAATATGTATAGATAAGTTGTATCATTTATCCTACCTTAAAGGAACTTGCAGTCTTGGTTACATATGTGAGTAATTTTCCAAAAATCAATCATACAATTACTGGAGTTGAATAGCCTTTCATTTATTTCACATTTGTATTTCGTAAAAGAAATGCCTCTATATATGCTTTTCCTTGTTTCTATTTGCTTGCTTATTTCTTACTAATTTATGAGTCTTTCAATTATTACTGAAATTAGTTCCTTACTATATATATATATGCTGCAAATAATTTCTAGGCTGATCTTGTAATATGGTAATGACATGTCACATATAAATGTAATTTTTTATGTCATCAAATAAACAATTAGGAGCTCCAAGAAAGACAGACAGACTGACCAACAGAACAAACAGCCATTGAGGGGAAGAAAAAAATATAAGGATGTAATAAATTCCCCCATTTCATTTGAAGTCCTTGTAGTAGAGTCTAATTTCTTTACTACCTGTGTACATTTCTTTGGTAGGTAACAACTCAATGACTATTTCCAATTTAAACCTCTTGTCAATCGGGAATTTAAAGTTACTAAACCAACAGCCCACATCAAACTTAACAGTGAAAACTAGAAGATTTGCCAGGAACTGGACAAGCACACCTATTATCATCCTTATTATAGCTGATTATACTGGACAGTGTGGCCAATACAATATATAAGGAAAATAAAGTAAAAGAGGATAACTAGCAGCAGGAGAGGGAAAGTGATAGCTAAAAGTATTACTATTTATAAATATTTGTAAAATCAAAAGAATTAACTTAAAATCATTAGAACTAAAAAGAGTACCAGTAAGGAAACTGGCTAGCAATATGTCAATACCCAGAAAGAAAGCAAAATGAGGACAAAGAGATCCTATAGTAATTAACCATCAACAAAGAAAATATTTTTTCTAGTAATAAACTTAGCAAAATGGTGCTAGATTGCATGGAAAAAAAATAAACCTATCTTATTTAGAAATTTGCTTACAAAGACTTGAATAAATGAAGACATACCAAGTTCCAAGATAACATATTTTCCATGCCAGTATTCTCATTAATAACTACTGATATTATACAACTCCGATCAAAATCTCAATGGTATTTTCTCTGATGGAACAAGCAAGGAGCCTGATAAAATATTTGCAAATTCTCTTGGAATAAATATGCTACAGTAAACAAGAAAATGTTTTTTTTGTTGTTTTTTTTTTTTTTTTTAAAAGATTTTATTTATTTATTCATTTATCCCCCCCTTGCTGCTTGTGCTCGCTGGGTCAGCTAACCACGCCATGCGGGCGGGCTTGCCTTCACCAGGAGGCCCCGGGAACCGAACCGGAGACCTCCCATATGGTAAACGGGAGCCCTACTAATTGAGCCACAGCCGCTTCCCAAGAAAATGTTTTAAAAGTACAGTATTAGGGACAAACATGTGCAGCAGATATATTTTAAAGGTATAATAATTAAAACATTTAGGAATTGATAAATAAATGGACCAGAGAAACACTTTTATACGTTTTAAAATTCACTATAGTAATAATGGTGGCAGCTCAACTCAATGGGAAATATTCTGTAAATGGTGATTTAAAACTAATCTTTTCAAAGAGAAAAATATAGAGCCCTATCTCATAACATATACCAAAATATTTCTAGATTAGAAAGATAGTTTAAAAAATCCTTTTTAAGCATGAATATAAAGAAAAACATAAGGATTGTGATACTGAACATAAAACAAAATTTAATGCCTATAAAGTCCTAAAGACCCATAAATAGAAGTCACAGAAAAAGGCCAAGTGGACAGAAATATTTCCAACATGTGACAGTTAAGTAATCTATTTCATCAAGAACAGAAACACTCTAAGGGGAAAGTACATAAAAGACCCAAGCAGGCATTTCACAAAAGAAGAAATGCAAATTGGTTGATGAACATATGAAAAAGTTCAATCTAATTAGTAATCAAAGAAATGCAAATTAAAACAACAAGATACCATTTTTTGCCTTTTAGATTGGCACAAGATCAAAAATAATGCCCAATGTTGGTGAGGATTAAGAGAAGCAGTCCCAGGGCTGATGGGAATGCAATAATGGTAACTATCGGAGAACAAGTTGGGAATATATATCAAAAGATTTCAAAATGTTAATTGCAGCAGTATTTATAATGGCAAAAACATTTGAAGTAATATTCATGTTCTCCAACAGGAAAACCATTGAATAAATTATAGTCTTCTTCTGCAGCACTTAAATGAGCAAATCAGATATGTGTTCTGATCAGGAAAGACATCCATGCTAAGAGGCAGGAATAAATGGAATAAAAGCAAGTTGTAATTTTGAGAGATTTGATCGTTTCATTGAAAGGAGAAATATAGTAAACTCACATAGAAAATGCACAACAAACTTAACATTGGTTATCTATTAAAAGAGAGGTATGGGGAAGGGAGGACGCGATTGTGTTTCATATAAACCTCCATACTTTTCCCTTTCTATGATCAACATTACATTTTATAAGATTTTTTAAATGCAGAAAACGGAAAACCTTTAAAATGTGCATATTTTTGATCCAGCAATTTACTTGCAGGAATTTATCCTCAGGAGACAAATAATATGCACAATTTAGCTAAAAGAATGCTTACTCAATCATTATTTCGGTGAAAACTTGGAAACAACCTAAGTGTCCAATAATAGACAATTGGGTCAGTAAAATAACGTATATTCATAAAATACAATGCTATTCAGCTATTAAAATGCAGAAATCTGCCTGGATAGGGGTCTAAAACACCACAGCATATTTCCATTACTATTTTGCATGTATTTATTGAATATGTAATGTTTATGCGATATATTTTCACATGCATATATATTAAGTATGCATGTAAAAACTTGGAATGATAGTAGGATCACCCCTTACTCTGCTTTTTTCTATTTGCTAGTTTTTCTACCATGAAAGTATTTCTATAACTGAAAAGATTCTTTCCTATATATTCATCCTAAAAGAGTTTCTGATCAGATCCCTCTTTTATTTAAAAAAAAAAATTCCATTTTCTAAAAATTAATGGTAGTTAACATTTAGTGAGTCTGTACCGTATGCCAGATATATCCCTGAGCACTATACATGATTTTTCTCATTTAATCCTAACAACCCTAGGTAGTAAATGCTTTTTCTTAGAAAAGAAACTTGGGATGGAAAGTTTAAAGAACTTGCCCATGGTCATACATCTGGGAGTAGCAGATCCAAGCTTTGAAGCCTGGTACTTTGGCTGCTATTAACCACAACTCCTTAGCAATGTTACCCTGGTGTAAGGACCTTCAGAGTAAACAACTTTCATCCCCAAGTTTTATCAGTTTTTAAATCCTGTCTGATTTAGCGACTAAGAGTCAGAACATTGATTTGCCTACTGTATTTAGTAGTCCTTAGAAAACCATAAGGAAAAGCAACGGTGTAAATTAACTGACCAGTAGCTCAAAGAATGAGGTGGCCTTCAAGAAGGAAATGAGAGATTAATTTGTAGCAACTGGGAGCACGCAGAGTTTGAATTCTGAAAAATGCTGTAACTACTTTAGCAGAATTTCCTGCTTTCCCTGCTCAGGCTTCCAATCCCCTTTCCCTGCATGTGCCTGGAGAGTAACATTTGAGACGTTCACGTGAATGGTTTCTTTGCTAATGTGATAAAAGACTAAAAGGGAAAACTATAGCTTTAGAATATTTAGTTTTAACATGCAAGGAAAATAGGCATAACTGAGTTGAGAATCAAATAGTTTATAAATACCTAACAATAATCAAGGGTTCTTCAGCACTCTGTTTACCCCAGCAGCTAGTTAAATCTCACAGGTGATAACTTCCAGTGCAGAAATTCTGAACTATCACTCATTTTGGCAAGGTTAACCATTTACAATATGAATAAATCTGTCTGGTTCTCTCTAACCACAGCCTTCACTAGATTGTAAAAATCACTGTTTCCAACCTTTGAAGATCTGTATGAGTTTTAAGGTAAAAATGTTGTCATTCTGAATGTGATCTTCATAATAAAACTTGTTAGAATTCCATGACCTTGAGTTTAAGATGTTTTGAGAGAGAGGCTTGGTAAGGTCTGAACAGTGCTTATTAGTCATCAGCTTAGGTGGGGCTTTGCTGTCTGTTTTTCCTTTCTGAAGTTAAGATAGGAGCAGCAGATCAGCCAGCTCTGGGAGGCAGCAGGACACTTGCTTCCTAGACACCAAAGGGAGCTGAGAGCCAAGGGTCCTCAGGTTGCTCGGCAGAAAGCCCTCGGGCTGACCCCAGCTAAGGCTGAAGGTTCTAGAGATCTTGGGATAGGATAAGCTGAAAAGTTAAGGTCACCATTTCTCCTGACCCCCACTCCAAAACATTTAATCTCAGGACCATCTTAGAATACACAAATATTTATGAGAAATATGATCAAAGGGTCTATTAAGATTGACCACTTATCTACAACCTTTTGTAAGATTCCTTATCTCTGCTTAAATTTTCACAACAGGCTGCTCCAACTACCATGCTAGCTACTTGTGTTATAGCACAGCCATTTCTGCCCCAGATAGAAATAAATATTTTCATAACTGCATGCAAAAGCTGCATGTCCATGAGCAACCTAACACATATTTTAAACACCAACTTTAATTTTACCTTAATTTTTATGTTCAAGGTAAAAACATCTCTATTGGTGAAAAATATGAGAAAAAACTTTATAAAGTGGTATTTGATATGACCACAGATAAAAATATGGAAATCATGTATAGAAACTTTTTTTTGCAGGTTATATGAATTAGATCCTTCCAGATGATTTATAATTTTGCTTTGTGGCATGTGGTTTATTATTTGAAATCTATTGGTTCATTAGTATCTTATTGGTTATAGCTAGCTGTTTCAGGGCATTAACTGTCCTCTCACATTACTTACAGAGATACTGGGGACCATCTGTTCTTGAGAGGGATTTAAGTATATATCTATTGGATATCATGCTATTTATTTAATTCAGCACCCACTTCCTATTGTTGTATTTTCTTAGGGGAAAAAGTCAATTTAATTATGGGGAATAAAGATAACCTCTCCTGGCAGGCTACCCTGTCACCAAGAGAGCAAAGCAGGACCTGATTAAAGTAGGTTACAGTGGTTAACAAGAAGAGTAAAACCAACAATACTTAAGAATATTTAGCAAAGGTTTAACAAAAATAGAACAGTGAATGGCATTTTTAAAATATTACTGTAAGCCGAGGGCTTGTCTAAGTCAATCTTGGCACATCTGTCTGATGCAGACCGTAAACAGGATTAGAGCTGGATTTATCTGCTTGGCGCTAATTGTGCTCACAGTTTCTGCACATGTCCACTTTTGAAAATACTGCCTGAAAAACAAACCCGCCTGATAGATGGCTCACACAACACAGTGTATGCACACACTGATGGTATATTAGATGGTTAAGCAATGTGATTTCTAACAATTGTTTTGGCTCTTCAGAATTACTTATCTAATCCCCTAATTAAAAATACAAAATTCTGTTTGAATATACCACATACTGAGATAAATCTGTGAAGCAAGGGACCAATAAATTTGAATACACTTTAATTGTAAGAAGAAAATACAATTTAATTGTTAATAATCAGGTTAAACCAGAGTTTAACCAAATAGGGCTGCTCCTGTAGTTGACTGAAAATTCATCATAATGCATTACTATCTTCAAGAATTATGACTCAATACTTGTTAGGAGAAAAGCCTAAGTTTCTAAACACATTCAGATAGCAATAATGACAATGAAGAAATACCCTTTTCTAGTAAAAGAATTAGAGGAATTTTTTTTTTCAGGAAATTTTAAACTTACAATTTTGAGAGAGAAAGAGAATTTACCAATCCAATACCCCAAAGTCACATTTTTAGCTTACAAAAGAAAAAAAATTAATATTGAACTTCCATTTGCAATTCTGTCCATGTAGTTTTTTCTATCATGTTTAGACAGCTTAGACAATTTTCTTAAAGAATTTAAACATTTAAGGATATACAGGTATTTTTGCATGAAGTCTAAAATGAACTAATTAAACAGTCAAGAAAATTTAAATATTACTCTGCTTTGGAGATTTTAAATTTAGAAAATAAGCATGCTAATTCATTATTCAAATCTATACCTAATGCATATGATATACAAAGGGATATTAGCATTTTAAAATTACAATGGACTACATTTAATTAATAAAATACCACAAAAGTGACATTTTAAAAAAGAACAGTATAATAGAAAGATCAGGCTGCTTCACCTCCATTCATAGCAATCTTCTGGTCTATAGCTTTTTCTTGACATGTAATTTGCCCATGTTCCACAAATCTTGGTTAACCCTTACAAATCAGGTTTTTCCCCTAAATCTTTACTATTAATACACTTACTTTGTAAGTCAAATATTAAGAGCAACTTCTAAAATAAGTTAACTATTTAATGTTTAAGATAAACACCTTCATCAGCAGTTGTATAGTCTCAGAAAGTCTGAGGTCAAAACGATGTTTATAATACTAATATTAAAGATGTTGATTTTTTCACCATGTTGACATCTGCACTGATAGCACAAAAGCAATAGTGGTAAGACTCCTGACGTAGTACCAGAAATCAAGGCAGAAGCACCAAATTTTACTAGTAGTCACTGTATTCTTCACTACCTCACTCATAGCTAACAAAATAGAGAGTGCCAGTTTTGTTTAAGAATGCCCTTGATGAAGCAGTAACACATTTTTTTTTTTAAATCTCAACCCCTAAGTTCATTTCTTTTTAATATTATGTGTGATGAGATGGGAACTTAACATAAAACATTTCTGCTGCTACAAATGGAACTCGATGGTCCTCTCCAGGAAAAGCGCTTGTATTGCTGAAATGCAGCTACACTGTTTTTTGGTGGAACACTATTTTTACTTGAAAGATTGACGATGGTGTTCAGACATGAGTATGTGGCAAACATTTTCTGGAAAATGAACAAGAAAATGAGTCGCTTCAAAGAAACAACTGAGAGCATTTGTTATCAATGATAAAATTCAAGCAAAAAATGGAATTTTGTAAAACTTGTATCCACTACCATAAGAGTGACAGCTTTCCAATACTTAAAGAATTTTCTGATGAGATTGATAGGGCTATTAATGAATCTGACTTTTTCTTATATTGTGTAATGTGTCAACATTTGAAGTTCTGTATAACTAATTGTATAGTTATTTCTATATAACCCAAATTTCCAAATTGCTAATGCAGAATGTTACAAAATCATGCATGGGTAAAAGATCCGAAGGGAAAAACAAATTCTCAGATAACATTTTGATAACAAAATGTTCACTAATCAGTTTTCAGATTCCACATTTTAACTAATGTTTAAGAAATTACTATTTGTCAATTTTTGGTGTAGTATCAAGTAAGAAGATTCACAGTTATCTGAAATTATTAAAAGGCACTTCCCTTTTCAAACTACTAATCTCCGTGAAGCCAGATTTTCCTTATATACCTCAACCAATGCACCACAGTCACAACTGATTGCAGAACCAAGATGAGAGCCCAGCTGTCTTCTATGAAGCCAGATAGTAAAAAAGACTTTCAAAAATGCACATTATGAGGAGAGTGGATTTTTCTTTGCTTTGGCATATTTCTTTCTAAAAAAAGTTTATCTGTTAACATGCAATGGTTTTTACTACCATTTTTAATGAGTCAATATTTTAAAATAATTTCTAATATAGAAAATATCAATAGATATAACTCACAAAAGCTCTTTGGGCTTCTCAATAAGAGTGTAAAGGAGTCCCAAGACCAGAAAATTTGAGGAACCCTAGTATATAGTGTTATGAACACAGACATATTCTTCAGAAAATATAGCCTAAAGATGACATGACACATGCACTTTATCTTTCACCACCTTGCATCAAATAACTAAGATTTTATTATCAAATTATTTTCAGACTCTAACAAATATCTATTACATCTGAAATATGAAATAGAAACAAAATTCTAAATATTTCATATTGGATAGTATGATTATCATGCAAAGTGATTGGGTTTTATCATTTTCACTTAAGGAAGAGCACTATTGTGAGACCTCTTATTCCTTGATTTTACTGTCTACTTATATATTTGTCTACATCTGTCTTTTTATTATGTCCATTTCCATCTTGCTTCCTTAGGAAAAACATTCATCAACAGGGATTTTCTGAGAAGGGCACCAACAGAAAATATGGCCTTAATTGATGCATCTTACTCTTATGATCTAGTCATTTCTTTGGCTTTATCAGTTCATATTACTCCAGATAATCTTTGTACAGATTCCTCATAAACCTCAGAAAATGTGGTAATTGGTCTTTCTTTCTCTAGTTTCTTAGCAATTCACTAGGACAACATCTTCATCATCCTTATTGCCTCCAAACTCTGTATCACATCACCTAGCTCAATGCTTCAAATACAGGCTAGGCTCCCAATAAAAGGTTGTTATTGCCTGTATTTACTTTCAATCAGAATAATATCTTAATCATCCTACATGCATTTCTACCTTTGACTTTTTGTTCCTCCATTTTTCAGCAAACAGAACGCCTTCCTGATTCCAGTCTTTTCAAACATTAACCATCTGTCAAAGCACATCTCCAAGAAACATCCTTCATTTCCCAGCCCCTCTGAACTCCTATGACCTGAAATTACTTAGTTGACATTTAGTCACATAAGAAACTCCTAATTTAACAGAGAGTGAGGGGTAAAGGTCTTCAAAATCATTTTAAGGAAAAAAAAAAGTTGTCTTTTTCTCTCATATTAATTAAATGACAATATGAAAAAATGGTTGGGGATTTGGTTAGAAAAAGAATGAGACAAGGAAACAATTTAGGATATGCCCAAAAGGTTACTTTAGTTTAACATATTTGAATACCTACTACATTCCAGGCACTTTTCTGCATATATTAGAATGCTAATATTAATGTAACTTAGCCTCTCAGGACAACTGTTTCTATGAGAACAAAGACTAAGGGGTTCTTAAATTTTTTGGCCCGGAAGCCGGTGGATCATGGGAGCAGAACTAGATCGGAACCACCATAATGGCTTCCACTGCCTTGGGCTAAGGACAATGTCTAAGCACTTGTTTACTGCTTAGTAAAAGCCATTGCATCTATTTCACCATCCAGTCCGACTCACTGACACTTTACTTTTCTTCTGGCGACTTCAAGGAGAATCACACCTACTTTGCTTTTCCCTCCATCATTACGTCAACTAGTGCACTACCTGGGCAGGTCAAATCTCCTCATCACTCACAGTAATCACAGTGAAGATATGTAGCTCTCTAGATTATCCAAAGGATTTTGAAACTTACCACTCCCATTCAGTTTTTCTCTTAAGACTGTCATTATTTGCTCCTAAAAATCAAGAAAGTATTCAGAATAACAATTCAAAACCCAAGATGTTTGAATTCAGCACAGGCAATCTGTCTTATTAGAAGAGAGTAGAAACTATTATTTCAAAGACTAAGGAAGTAACAATTTTTGCTTGATGAAGACTAGCCCTAGCACCAGAAAGAAAAGTTCATCTGAGGAGCCACGATAAGTAGGGACAGAATGCCACAAACCTGACCATCTGGAAATGGACTAGAAGAGATTCACATAATCAGCCTACAGGACACATAAATTCATCATCAGCCCTCCCTCCCAATGACAGAGATGGCACACCTGTGGTCCAAGGATTTTTCTGGGATAATGGGAGGATAGGGATAAAGAGAAATTGCCCAAAGCTACATATACTGAACATCTAAAAGCACTCTTAAGACAAATACACAAAATTCAGTATGTTCTAAAAAAATATTTATAAACCTTTGTTCATTTGATGAATATTTGCAGGCTTAGACTTAGTGGAGACAAAGAAAGATGATAAATTATTCCAATATAGCATACATTTTATCTAAAAATCCAATTTAACATTCAAGACAAAGTTCATGTTTATTTTTAATATGCTAGGCGTATGTGAAAAATGGGCATTTATTTCACTTCCACTATTAAAGCATATATTTGACAAACACGTTTGGCTTTTTAAGTCCAAAGAGAATTGATTCACTAAGAAGGGGAAATTACAAGGAAATTACTTATAAAATGTAGTCAAATTTCCTAACTCTCTAAAGTATTTATTGTTGATTTAGGTAAGAATTAAAGAAACATTTTAAAGTCTTAATAAACATACACACATACAAACACTTCACAAATTATGTTAGTCAGTTAATAAAATTTAGGTTCTGAATCACACAGTATGATCCTCTACCAAGACATTTGAAGTAAAGCAAAATTTTAAAAGCAATTTTGGAGTAGAAATTTGAGGGAGTTAATTTTTTTCTGAAAAGTCTTAAATAGACTCGAAGGGTCTGATACATTAAAATAAGCTCAATGTCTTCACCTTGGTACTCTACATCTATGATATTTATATAAGTGTATTCCTAATTAAAAAGGGTTTAAAATAATAGTTTTTCCTCCATGCTTTTCACTGTAACCTAATTTCTGACACAGAGATAGTGCTATAAGAGGCCAAAATTAAAAGATAAGAAAGTCTTACCTGAAGATGTGAAAATTTTAGAGAAAAACATTCTAGATCAAGTATTTTATATATTTAGCTACACTATATAGCATGTAATCAAAGCAAAGTAGCTTATAGGATTACAGCAAGCCATCCTCTCCTCTATGCTGTAATACTGTCAGGTTTTTTTTAGAAAGATAAATTTGATATCAATACGATGTGACACAACTGCATCAAACCTTAATTTCACTCACAGTAAGAAGTCACAGGATTAAATAACACTGTGCAGTCTTTTAGAAAAGTTTATTGCTTCCAGATGGATTCAAGTTTCCTTTCAGCACTGATTACATCTAATATGCACAGGGTGCCAACATTATAAAGGGCAGAGTCAAAAAATATCATTTATATAGATAGCAAGGGGCAAAAAGGAAGAACTTTGGCTTCTAAATAGGTTGTGTTATTTGGGTTTTGACTATTTTTAAGAAGTTATAATAGAAAGCATTTAGTTTAAAACAAACACCACATTATGTAAATGTCTTGAATAATGACTTTTCCACAGAAAAACACAAATCTACAGCAAAGTACCCATAAAATGACTCTTAGTTCAAGCTGCATGCTCTTTGCCCCCATGTTGGGTTGTGCCATGTGTCACACCGCATGGGGCTTGCTACCAAGATGTCCACCTGTGCTTCTGTGGCAGAAGAAGTATCCATGTTTTTTGTTTTTTTTTTTTTTTTGGTCTAATAGGAACACTGTTGAACATAAGCCATTGCGATCAGATACAAAGACTCAAAAACACTGACTACTTAAGGCATGTTTGCTAACTTTAAGGGTAAAAGCAAATCACCACTTGCATGTAAAATAGCACGTCCTAACGAAACTAAAAAAAACTATCATAGTAAATAAAATCCTTTTCAGAAAAGAAAGTTAGTTCTCCCCATATGTGAATTAAAAAGTAAAACTCACATCTCCTCTGTCATGAGAGAAAAGCAATAAAAATTCATGCTTGGGGAAGGGTTATAGTCAATAGTCAGGTGCTAACTTTTTAAAATACTGTAAAACTATAATGTTTCCATTTTCTCCTTTTCATACCTTTAATTTTTTCATATGTTCTCCTGGAAAAAAAATATGCAAATCACAAGTGTGATTGAAAAGAAATGTTAAATAATTTACTGTATATCCTTCAAAACAGATTACCAGTTTAAACACAATTATGGTCCTGAAGCTAATAAAGAAAAATAGGAAATTAAAACGATTATCTCCTGGAAGTACATAAAGTCTTTTTTGCTGGAGAACCACTGGGGAAAGTGGTACAAAATAATGACTACTCGTGTCTAGCTTTCTCCTGTGGATACTCAACCAACACTAAGACAAATGTCAGTAAAGCACTTTATGCGCCTCACATTTTCCTTAGAGAGAAGTTCCTTCATACAAGGGATATAAATAGATATTAACATTTGCATGTGATTTTTATAAAGATTTGTCACTACACTTAATTTTCAATTAATTCTATAAGTGATACTTAAAATGAATGAATATTAAGTTTTAATTTAAGTGGATTGAAATAGTGAGAATATCATTGATTAACTCCTTGAAAATGTTTGAAGACACAGGGCATTCAAAACAGCATCAAATTATACTAAAACATGACCTAAAGTTACACACCAAATCAATAGTAGTTAGGCTACCAGGCACTAAAGTGGGTAATGGGCACTGTGTCAGCAGATGATTCATCCACTAAATGCTTCTGATATTACAAACACTAATAAGTGTTTTAGTTAACTATAACTAATCAAACGTTATCAGAAACAAAGTACTATTTAACTATGCTTAAACTGGTCACCCTGTCTTCTAAATGACACATATTTGAGTGAAAAATAACAAGGATATTATTTGAGCTTCATTCTTTCAATAATTGTTAATTGGTCATTACCACATGCCAGATACTGTTCTACAGAGGAAAGCATTTTAGATGGAGATTTTCCCTGACCACCCAATAAAGTGATTATTGAACAAGCATCTGAAAAACTTAAGGAAACCAGTCCCGTGAACAGAGGTCCAGGATCCCTCATTGCAATTCTAAAACTCAAAACTCTGAAAACTAAATTTTTTCTTTTCAATTCTGAAACCCAAAATTCTGAAAACTTTTTTTCTCTAAACTTGAGAGGATTGTGGGAAGATGGCAACGGACTAACAAGCAGAGCTGCATGCTCTCACAAAAACAATGGAGAAAGAGCCAAAAGCTGTCTGAAGGACCTGCTTTGTGGGTCAGCAGACCAGGACAGTGCTATACAACTTCCAGGAGGGTGAGAGACAGAGACAAAGAAGCCAAAATGACAAACATGAGTTACCAAGCCACCATGCCAGCCAGGAAGGGCTCCCCTCCCTCTCCCCCAGATATTAAGCTGGGGTAAACCACCTGGCTCAGTGCTGTTTACTGAGAAGGGAGCAGACATCTTTCCTGTAAGCTGTTTCAAGGGAAAAGGGAAGGGAGGTCAGGGTACTTTTCTTCAGTGAATTCTGCCAGCAGAATCTGCTTTGAATCTCAGATCTGGAGAGTTAACACAGGAACACAGGAAAGCCAAGTCTGACACATTTCCATGGAATGGTGTGCTGACTAGCGCCATCTGCTGACCAGTCTGGAACTTGCATGCACAAAAACTTCATGCTCTATCCAACCCCTGGGAGAAAATCTGCACCCCACTAGTGAGTCCCTGGCCCTATTTCGAAAACTTAAGCTGGGAAATTTTAAAGAATGAGAATAAGTCGAACCAAATATCAAAGAAGAGCTGTGAAAAAAAAAAAAAAAGAAACAATAGATGAGAGAAATTAGCCATCAGAATAAATTCACCAACATATTCAGATGCCTAGACATCAGTAAAAAATTACAAGCCATACTAGGAAACAGGAAGAGATGGCCCAGCCAAAAGAATAAACCAAATATCCTGAAGAGATACAGAATTTAAGATACTCAATCAGTGATAATTACACAACTCTCCTAAATCACTTCAACGAATTGAAAGAAAATATGACTAAAGAAATAAATGATTTTCAGAAGACAGTGGGAGACCATAAAGAACATATGAAAAACTGCAAAGAAAAGTAACAGACCTTATGGGAGTGAAAGATACGATGGACGAGATTGAAAATACATTACAGGCACATAAGAGCAGGTGTGAATTGCTTGAAGAAAGAATTAGTGATTTTGAAGACAGAACATCTTCAAAAGATGTTCTTTCTGAAGGAGAACAGAAAGAAAATGGGAAAAAAATGGAACAGAGTCTCAGGGAATTGAATGACAATGTGAAATATACAAACATACATATTATAGAAGTCCCAGAGGAGAAGAGAATGGAAGAGGGGCAGAAAGAATATTTGAGGAAATAATGACTGAAAACTTCCCAACCCTTATGAAAGACATAAATATCATTCTCCAAGAAGGAAAACACACCCCAAACAGAATAAATCTGAATAGACCTACCATGAGACATCTGCTATTCAGAATGACAAATATCAGAGATAAAGAGAAGAATCTGAAAGCAGCAAGAGAAAAGCAAAGCAGCACATACAAAGGAAACTCGATAAGATTAAGTGCTGACCTCTCATCAGAAACCATGGAGGTGAGAAGAAAGTGGTATGATGTATTTAAAGTACTGAAAGGGTAAAACTGCCAGCCAAGAATTCTGTATCAAGCAAAGCTGTCCTTCAAAAATGAGGGTGAGTTGGAAGTCTTCTCACAAACAAAAACTGATAGAATATGTTCCCAAAAGACCAAATTTGCAAGAGATACTCAAGGGGGTGCTGCAGCCTGAAAGGAAAAAACAAGGGTGCAAGATTTGGAGAAGAGTTTAGAAATGAAGATTATTAGGAGGAGTAAACTAAAGAATAAAAAGGCAGACAATAGAATGAAGGACAATAGCCGAAGGATAAAGTGGATGAAGTAATGTCTTTACAGTAATAACATGGAATGTTAACGGATGAATTCCCCAGTCAAAAGACATAGACTGATAGAATGGATTTTAAAAAATATATATGAGCCATCTATATGTTGTCAAGAGACCCACCTCAGATGTAAGGACACAAGCAGGTTAAAAATGAAAGGTTGGAAAAAGGTATTCCATGCAAATAACCAAAAAAGAGCTGGAGTAGGCCAGATAAAATGTAAAATAACATTATTGTATATGAACAATAATTACTCAGTGCAACTGGAAAATTGTTCCTGTGATCAGTATTCTATAATTTTTTTCATACAAAACACTTGCTTTTAATTGAGGGAAAAAAATTATACATTTGATAAAAATAATAAGACTATCTGACCATAAATGTCCATAAAAGTCTTCTTTTAAAAGACTAGTCAATTTATTTTGCATCTTCTCATTTTTTATCAGTCTAATGAAAAATGAGTCAATTTTATCATCTTTTCAAATAGCCAACTTGGGTTTTGGTAATTCTGTTTTTCTATTCTCTATTTTATCTCTGCATTGTATTATTAATAATAAGTAAATTTCATTATTTTCTTTCTTCTGCTGGCTTTGGGCATGGTTTGTTCTTTTCTAATTGCTAAATGCATATAATAAGGTTGTTGGTTTGAGCTATTTCTTCTTTTTTAATGTAGATGCCTACATCTATAAATTTCACTCTAAGATTCTTTCAGTGACGAATTTCATATGCTTTGGTATGCTGTGTGTGTGTGTGTGTGTAACTCATCTCAAAGTATTTCCTAATTTCTCTAATGATTTCTTCTTTGCTCATTGGTTGTTTAAGAGTTTGTTGCTTAATTTTCATGTCTTTGCTAATATTCCAGTTTTTATTGTTACTGACTTCTAGTTTCATTACATAGTAGTCAGATAAGATAATTTTGTGATTTCAATCTTTTTAAATTTATTGGGAGTTGTTTTATGGCATAACAAATGGTCTATCTTGGAGGATATTCCACATGCACTTAAAAAGAATGAGGACCCTGCTGGTGTTGGGTAGAATATTCTATATATGTATGTTAGGTCTAGGTGGTTTATATTGTTAAGTCTTCTGTTTTCTTATTGACCTTCTGCCTAGATGATCTATCCATTATTGAAAGACAAATATTGAATTCTCCAACTACTATTGTAGAAGTATTTTCTCCCTTCAATTCTGTCATCATGCATTTTGGAGCTCTATTGTTTAGGGTATATATGTTTATAATCATTATATCTGATGATTTGACACAATATATAATGTACTTCTGTCTCTTGTAAAATATTTTGCTTAAAATCTATTTTGTCTAATATTGATATAGCCACTTCACCTCTCTTGGTTATTATTTACATGGAACACCTTTTTCTAACCATCCACGTTCAAAGTACTGTGTCTACATGGATGAACCTGGAGGACATTGTATTGAGTGAAGCAAGCCAGACCCAAAAGGACAAATACTGTATGATTGCACTATTATGAACTACATATATTGTGTAAACTTCATAGAGTTAATAATTAGAATGTATTTAATAGGTCCCCAGAAAATAGAAAGAGGGTAGAGAAAGGAAAGCTAAGGATTAATCTGTGCAGTGTTGGTAAAAAAAAAGGTTGTTTGTAAATCTTTGGAAATGAATAGAAATGGTTAAAGCATATCATGGTGTTTGTAACTAGAAGTGCTATTATATGGGTATGACAGTGGTTGAAAGGGAAATTCTAAGGTCATGTATATTACTAGAAGGAAAGCTAAAAAGTAACATGGGACTCTACAAGATAGTAAAACCCCATGAAAAACACAAACATGGGTGATATTGTATATATAAGACTTTTTACAAAATATAAATTCAAATATACTAGAGAGAAGGAAAAATAGCAGTGGCTATGTATGGCAGGGGAAGTAGAGATTTAGAGGTGATAAGTTTTAGTTTGTTTTTCTTTATTATTATTATTATTATTGGAACAATGAAAGTGCACTAAGAATGATTAAAGTGATGAATGCACAATACATGATTTCACCGAATACCATTGATTGTACAATTTGGATGGATTTATGCTTTATTAATATATACAAATAAAATTGATTTGTTTAAAAAAAAAAAAAAAAAAACCTTGAGCTGACTTCATTTGGCAGCAAACTTGGACCTGAACTTAAAATGACATTTTAAGTCTTTATTTACCCCACTTAGCATGGATATTTTGTTTCATTCAGAAATATTAATGTTTGACTATGAAATGCTACCACAGGCCAGTTATGAGTATTAAAAATATATATGTGCCCCATATTAGCTTTCTTAAATCAGTAACTATCTGATTTTAATACACAGCTAGTTACAGGCGTTTCTCAGCAGAGGGCAGAGTAGGTGTAAAGGCCCTGCAGCATGAGTATATTTAATTTATTCAAGAAACGGCAAGGATAAGAAAGTGGGAGAGAATATAAAGGCCAGGAGTGAGTAGAGTGAGGAAGAGTTTATTGACCTATAGTAAGGACTTTGGGTTTTACCCTGAAAGAGAGGTGATATCACTGGAGGTTTTTGAGCAAAGCAATGATGTGATCTTACATGCATTTTTAAAGTAACATTCCAGCAGCTGTGTGGAAAATAGATTGATGGGGGATATTGTCAGAGAAAGAGAGACGAGCAAGGAGGCTAATATAGTACTCCAGATGAAAAGTGATGGTGTCTAGTACCAAAATGGTAGCAGTGACATTGCTTGACTTTGACTGTCTTTCAAAAGGAAAAGCCAAAAGGAATTGCTAATGGACTAGATATATAGAGAGAAAGTAGAATCTAGTAGGTCTTCGTGCATTTTTTTTTTTTTTAAGGTACCAGGACCAGGGATTGAACCCAGGACCTCAACTGTGGGAAGCCGGAGCTCACCCACTGAGCCAAATCGGCTTCCCTGAGTTGGCTTTTTCATTTGCTTTGCTTGTTGTCTGTTTTTGTTTTTTCAGGAGACACTAGGAACAGACCTCAGAACCTCCTATGTGGGAGGTGGGAGCACAACCACTTAAGCTACATCCACTCCTTCATTCATTTTTGATCTGAGCAAACCCATTTACTGAGATAGGAAAACCCATAGGGATATGGGAAAATCTGTAGGATTCCCATTTGGAGGCTGTAGGGGAGAATCTGGAATTTGTTTTCAGACATAAGTTTGAAGTGTCTACTAGACCTCTTGGTGATATTTAAGTAGGTGTATTTATAAATCTAGAATTCAGATGAGAGGTATGGACTAGAGATACAAATTTGAAAGCCTTACACATTTAAATAGAAACCAGTAACTAGAGGAGGTTCAACCAGAGAGGGAATAAAAACAGAACACAAGAAGAGGACAGACATGGAAAAATGAGGATGAACCAACAAAGAAGATAGGAAACCAAAAGATGGACATCCTAGAAGCTGTATGAAGAAAGTTGTGTCAAGAAGCACAGCATAATTGTGTCAAACCCTGCTCCTAGGCCAAGTTAGATGAAGGCTGACCTTGACAGGTAAACTATGGAGAAATGGGAGTCAAAAGTCTGATCACAGAGGAATCAAAGGAGGAGAAAATAAGTGGAGACTGTGACTCTATAATAAGTCTAGCTGGAAATTGGGGTACAGGAAGGAAGCAGGCATAGAAATGGGACCAACTACTCTATATGGATTATCTCTATTAATCTTCATAATAGCTCTTATGTAGAAATCATCTCCATTTACACATGAGGATGTGGAAATGCAGATAAGTGGTGTGCCAATGATTTCCACAAAGGAAATGCTAGAATGTGATTCCAAGCATATCTGATTATTGAAGCTTGTCCTCATACTATACTACACAACTCCAAATTTAGTTTGCCACCTAAAATAAATACTGAAAGAACAACATAGTATTCCAAGAAAGGACCCTGGTGTGGGAGTTAAGATGGCTTAGTTTTAACTCCAGTTCTATCCTTAAATATTTCAGAAGTGAATAATAGGTATTTTCTCATGTGTTGGTACAAACATATTAAAAAAGAAAGCAGTTCTTGAGGCTGGGTACTGGAGAAGGTAGTGGAACACTTAGAAAAATCAGAGAAGGAGAAAAAGTGCAGAGATGAGTCGCCTGGTCTTCCTACCATTGAGGTGACCCCCTAGCTTCCAGTGGAGGACCAGGACCTGGCTCCTCCCTCTTCACCAGGGATCTCCAACCAAGCCTGGGCACACATGGACCCTCATCAGCTGAGAGCCCATATATCTTTCCTAGTTTTCAGAGAAAGGTGCTGTTAATGTAACTAGATTTTTCATTTTGAAGAACTGTTCTGATAGCTAGCATTATCCCTTATCATTTTGCAGATTTGGGATCATATTCCTTTACAAATTTTGGAGACAGGAAATTTATATTCCATCAATAATCTATTAAGTTTCAATATTTGAATACCTACTGCATGCCAGGGGTTCTCTAACCTAAATATTTGGGATTTAAGGATGATTGCATGTGATTCTTTCCCTGTATCAGTTCAATACATTGAAGAATGGAAACATGCTGGGTAGCTAGCCATTACATGGAAAACTTTACCAGATTCTCATTTCCAAATTTCTTCTTTGCAAAGGACACTGGAACCCCCTGGAAATTTTAAGAAGTGAACTCCCACTCTTTCTCTATCATTCTAGTTTTTTGTCCAGGGTATGTTTTTTAATACAGATTCATTCCTGTGCTCTGCAGGCATCTTTAAAAAAATAATAATAATCCAGCATTAAAAGGTCAAATCAAAACAAAACTTCCCTCTTAGGAATGTGTTTTTATTTATATTTTCTTTTACATACTCTTCTGTATTAGCTAAATTTCTACATGGAACACAATTTACATATTTAATCCAGGAAAAAAACAGCCTACTTCAAACCTGTAGTTTTAACATTGCCTGAAATTAGTTCTCTATTTCAACTGTTTCCTTCATTTCTTGAATTTCTACTAAGCAGCTAAGAATAACTGACTAGGTAAGGAAATATTTTGAGAAGCTCAGCTCTTTTCCAAGCACTCACAAGATGTAAAGTTAATAAGTAATAAAACTTCTCTTTCCAGAAACAGATGTGGCTCAAGAGATTGGTCTCCCATCTACCATATAGGTTGTCCAGGGTTTGATACCTGGGGCCTCCTGGTGAAAGGCAAGGTCACCCGTGCGGAGAGCTGGTGCAGCAAGATGATGTAACAAAAAGAGACACAGAGGAGAGACAATAAGAGATGCAGCAGACCAGGGAGCTGAGGCTGCGCAAGAGATTGAGCGCCTCTCTCCACTCCAGAATGTCCCAGGATTGGTTCCTGGTGCAGCCTAAAGTGAAGACAAGCAGACACAGAAGAACACATAGAGAGCAAACAGCGAGTGCAAAACAATGGGGGTGGGGGTGGGGAAATAAATCTTAAAAAAAAAACAAAACACTTCTTTCCATATTTGTCAAACTACTCATTATATATGTATTTATTCCATTAGTATGCCACCCACCAAGACAGAAAGTAAGTCTACTATAACAGCATAGTACAGAAACACAGGGAATGGAGACCAGGTTGCTGTCCCTGCCAAGCATTAGCCACTGAATCTGATACTTTATAGCTAAATGAGAAAGTTTTTTCAGGCAATGGTAAAAATTAAAGGAGATAAGCATGGCAGAACCTTAATTGCCACCTAAGACTACTGGACTCTAAAGGCCATACTCTCTTCTGCTCTGTGGGCTAGAGGGACTTAGAAAGAACCATTCTGTAAGTCCAATGGTATTAGTATATGCTTCATAATTAGGCTTTGAGAGGATACAGTTCATTCCACAGAATGGATTCACATTTCAGCATACTTTGTGACTTCCTGAAACTTCAAGTTAAAAAAGAGTACATGAGATTCTGTTCAGAAAAAGGTACCAAAGAGAGGCAGCAGAGAAGAGTGGTGAAAAGCCTGGTCTCCTACTGAAAAAGGCTATCAGGGTTGGAATCTAGCTCTGTCTCTTACCAGCTGTGTGACTTTGAAGAAGTCATTTAAGTCTTCTCACCTATAAAATGTGAATGATAACAGCCCTTACTCCCAAGAATCATTGAGTTAATATGCAAGACCTTCAGCATCTGTCCTGCACCTGTGAGGGGGCTCCCACTACACAAATGACCTCTTACACCAGCTTAAAATAGCCTCTTGTCTTAGTTGCCCTGTAGTAGCCACTAAATTGAGTGACGTATTGAGTAAAGTTTCCCTTTTTTTTTTTGTTTAAACAGTCTTCGTGAAAAAGGGTGAACCTCCCTGGTTCAAGTGTAAAATGTAGAGCTGAAGCTCTCTCAAAATAATGCTGTGTTATTGTGTCTCCTCTCTACCCCTACCTCAATTTTGTTGCCCATCACCACTTGTTTGGAGCATATCTACATGGTGTTTATAACAGTGCCTGGCACATAGAACGTGCCATCTAATAATGATCAGGAGTATTATTACATAAACCAATTCCAACCAACCATGTGTAGTAACCACACTAGTACCAGAATTAGACAACCAAGGAAAGCAGCATGTGTTACAGAAAGGTAACAGAGGCAGGAATGATTTGAGTAGGCCACCACCTTACACTTAGAATATTAAAATGCTCTGGCCTCATTTCAAATTTATATATGTAGCTCCGGTTAGTAGGGGGCATCCTCAGTGGCCCCCTAAAGCAGATTAGGAAATCCCCCTTGGTGCAAAGGATCTATTAAATTTAAGGAATAGATTAGAAGGAAAAAGTGGGAATTGAGAGGCTATAAAAAATGATGGGAAGATAAGTTAGAAATAAAAATAAAAGAAAAATTTACCCATATGTATAGTCTTATCATCGATCTTGGGCACAAATCTTTTCCCAAACATTTTGGGAAATGTGTTGAATTCACTTTGTAGTCACCCTAAGGGATTTGTGTCCACCCAAATCCCCACCTCCATAAATACTCCATTAATTTCACCCCAGGATTGAATGACTTTCCCACCCCCACCCCCACCCCACCCCCACTCCCCAAACACTAATGGTCATGTAGTGTGGAACAGAAATTTGATCACAATCACCTGGCTTCCTCATCATGTGGTTTTCCTTTGATCCTGGATTTTGTTATGGAAATACATAGACTGCTTAGGAGGAAAATGTTCTCACTATTGATAACTGGAAGGAAACACTGCATATATCACTGTCCTGAGTATTGAAACTCTAGATGTTGTGATAGCATGCTAGCCTTGAAATGTGTCGTTCTCCTTATTCACCATTTCAGCTTCTCAACAGATGTGAAAACTATGCCACAGCAACAGTTTACAGGTAAAGGAGCTGCTATGATTTTGAAACTAGGTGATGGCATATCTACAAGATCATCATCAACTACAACAAAAAACAAGAGTTCTTAACCAGGGGTCTCTGAGCTTGAATTGAAATTCAAAAAAACATTCTTGTGGGGACATGTTGGTGCGGGTGTGATAAATTTATTAAATAATGCACAGTATATAGTGTGGACTTAGTAAGGGGTCAACGGTTTTCACCTGATGGCAAAGCAGTCCCAGATCTAAGATATACAAAATAAATTCTATGGTAAAATTATTTCAGAATATTCTCAAAGTAGAAATAATGCCTTGTCCTGAAAGTTGCATTTATGCTCAAAATCATTGTGAAAAAAATTCAAACACCTCTACATCTAAATCATCTTAGTGCTGACTGGCTATTTAGACTTGATCACTGACAAACTCATTCACACTTCAAACTCCAAAAATCACCACCACCAACTTCACATTTTTTGCAAAGACTTCCACAATTTTGTAGCTACCAATTTAAGAAATAGTTTATTCAGTGGTCCTCAACTGACCCCTGATAATTTAAGACTACACGACACAGAGTTAAGCAGCTCTACTTTACCCATTAAGGAAGGAGGGATGGGTGCTTGGAATGAAGAGATTAACATTACAGAAACCACCGCTTTAGTATAGTTGTTATTACAAATAATATGGATCCCAAAACATCCTATTTGTTTCAGAGAGTTACTTGGATGCTTGAAGAACAAGGGATAATTAAGGGATCAGTTCATTTACCTAAAACACTCTATTTTAGGTGGGCATAATAATAAAACAAAAGCAGTGACTTAAAGACAGTCAAAAGCCTTAGTTGTCAATATATTAAGATTTGAAATCCTGGAAAACTCTTCCAAAAACCTGTTGAGAGAACTTTCACACAAACACAAAAGGAGGCAAAAAAAAGGCAAGAAATTAAGGGCTTTCTCTGATCTTTAAGGGACTAAATGGATTAAAGTTTACACAAGCTCATTTTCCTTTTAATGTGTTTTAGAATTATATTATTTTTCCAATACATGCAGGCAGTTACTATCTACACAAGAGTATTATAATCTATTCTATGTAATTACTGCTGAGATCAGCAATTTAATGCCCTTTGTTTGCCAAATTTTTGTTTTCCCAAGAACCAATGCCACTCTATAAAGATGTGTTTCCAGGATACATATAATTATACTAGGTATAACATCTGTTGCTTTGCATTTTCAGAGCTTTACCAAACCAAGATAAGGACAGGCTTCCATGACTACTTTAGGGGAATTGCTGAAGTTCTAAGACTTTAAATAAGATTTTTTTTTAAAGTCTTCATCAAAAGTAGATGCTAATTCTAATTTAAATGTTTCCAAATAGAACTAGCTTATTTCGGCCCTTATTAAGATCAAATTTAACATGGTTTTCATTTTTAATACCATTACTTGATAATCCTGAAAGCCACCTTTACATAATTTCATAAGGGAATCTTACTGAGTTTTCTACCACAGTTACCTTTCAGAAGATCACATAACAACCACAAAAAGGCACCAATAATCAAGGACAACAGAAAATAACATTGGTGACCTCTTTTCTGTATTTCATCCTTCAATAGCACAGTGGATTTAGATAACAAATAGGACAGTGTTGTACTTTTTAATATAGGTCAATATTCTGATTGCTTAGCAAAAGGGAATTGCTCAGGCTTAAGTGAAATAGAACAATCTTGGGCCAAGTCACTTCTTTGCATGGTATTTTAAGGCTGCCCCAACTACCTGATAGTCCTAAGAACTTCCCAATATGCAAGGTAACTTTGCGAGATTCACCAAGAAGAAACAGATAGATGGACATTGATTTCCAAACCAAAATCTCAAATAATCCTTTAATAAATAAGGAAGGGAAATCAGACAAAGTAATCTCTCCCCAAACATTAGTACTCACAGACAAAAAAAAAAAAAAAAAAAAAAAAAACGTTGAAGTTAAGTTCATCACATTTCCAGAAAACTTCAGAAGTACAAGCACAGTCATGATGGTACTCATGTGATACTCAAATATATTTCACTACATTTGAGAGCTGCTATAACCTCTCTTTCTAAACCAGTATAATTAAATGATTGTTTAAGCTGCATTCAGATGGCCTAGACTGCCCACGTTCGAGGGATTTAGAGTTGAGGAAACATACGTAAAGTGTAAAAAAAAAAAAAAAAAAAAATCCCATCTTTCAAAATTATTTTGATACATTTTAGCTCACTTGACTAACAATTCTTATTTCTTAGATTTCTTAATTTCAAATTAAGAAATCCTGATCTCTTAATTTGAAAGTAAGTAATGATACACTAAACATTATAACAACAAAAAAAAGAAAACAAAATAGTCTTACCTCAATGTTAACAGGAATTTAGAGGAAGGGATAAAGCACACATTCAGGTTTGAAAAAGATGTAGCGCATGAAAGGAGTACTGTAGCAAATCCACCACACTTCCAAACTTGTCTTAAGGTTTAATTTCTTCTTTAGCATCTCTGACTTTTCTTCCCTACCTGACCATATCACCATATCAAACAAAACATGGCAGAGAAACTGATCTTTTTTCTATCTTCTAATATTTCCAAACATGAACACTGAAGAATATTTAATACCAAAGGAGGAAAATCTTTAATTGCTTAATGTAGTATTATTTAGAATGCTAGAGTTATATGGGGAGACCACTAAATTATTTTAGGTTGGAATTAATGGTGATAGCAAGAGATGCAATATGGCCTGGGGACAGATGAAGGTAACTGAGCTTGTGGAAGACTTGAAAGTACCATTTACAGTATTTCCCACCTTGCCTGCCTGCTTGCCAAGTAGGGCCTCTCTCAAAAATTCTCATACTTTTGCGTCCAGATTTCCACTGGTTCTTTAAAAGTTTTCTACTGGAACTTGGACTAGGGCCTTCTTGAGCTTCCAGAAGAAACGAGCCTGAAAAGTTGAAGGATCAAGTCTGGGACTAAATGGAGAAACAGGTCAGTTTGAAGAGGTTTTACCCAGCTTTAACTCAAAAGACCAGAAGGACACATCTAGGATGGCCTTCATCTACCACCACATCTCACTCTCCCTTTTTCCCCACATCCATCTCATTGTAATGCTGCTCCAGATACAGGTTATATTCCCAGAGAGGATCATGCTCTAATTTAAGGAGCTGAAGGAAGGGTTTTAAGACGGTCCCATGTGAAGGGTAACTCTGCCTCAAGCACAAAGCTAGCTCACCCTTTTTACCACCCACTCTGATGACAGACCTCATCCTACCTCACTCTATCCAGGGCTCACACATGATTTAAGAGTCTCAGAAAAGGGATTGGATATAGGGAGAAAGAAGAAAAGTGATGAAAAGGGAGAACCGAACTTGTTCTGAGTTTTTCTAAAAGACAGAGTATTGGACATTTACATGTTGCTTTGCCCTTATATTATTTAAACCCTAACCATTTAAAAGCTAAATCATCTTCATACATTAAAATGTCATTTTAGGAAAGTATTTATCTGAAATAAGAAATATACAGTACTAAATTTAGTATTTTGAAGACCAGGGTTAAAGAAACTAGACAAAAGAATTTTCTTAATTTATTGTGAAAATAAATATGCCATCTTTTAAAAAGTGTGCCCATAGTTTTAGCTAGTCTTAACCAGCTTCCATATCTTTGCCTTTCCCAAATATAAAATGAGTCCCTGACCTTATGTTATTTTCTATATGATCATCCATAAACTTTGAGAGGCGTTATTATTAAAGTTCAGTGGTTAAGAGAAATTTCCAACTTAAAATAATTATCCTAAGACACCATTATATTTATTCTAATATATAGGGATCAGAGAAACAAAGGAAAGAAATCCAATTATTTAAAATAGTAATCCCTTAACACTGGGATTTTATTTTAATTATGAAGAGTATGTCTTATTAAAAACAAAACAAAGCCTAGTTCTTTAAGGGAGAAACCCGATGTTTCTCTAGTGAACACGCATGCAAGATTTCCTAAAGAATACTTAAATTAATTTTGCCATTCTCCAATTTCCCATGATAGAATTGACTTCTTAAAAAGAGCATCAAGTAAACAATTATGGACCCACCTGTTCATGGTACCATACTAGGCACCATACAAATATATTTCTTTCTGCCCACCCATGATACTACAGACAAAATTCAGTGTACTATATTTTTATGCTTTTATTATTTTATAACAGCATAGGCAGTATTAAGTAGCAAATTAAAATTGCTAAATATTCCTTTATACATAAATATTAACCCTGTATCTGAAGACTCTTTTCACGAACTTCAACCCCATTTCCCATTGCCTTAGATAGTATGGTGGGTCTGAAGGGTGGGAGGCTATGTCTGAAAGTAAGTGGCCTGCTGTATGAGGAGAACAACAACAACAACAAAAAACATTGGGGGCTTCTTATATTTGGTCCTACTTCCATTTGGTCCTACCCCAAGAAGAAAATTAAACCACAGTTTGGGGGAATTGCATTCCCCTTTGGGTCCAGTCAATGGACCATTTTAATAGTTGAGTGTTGGGCCCAGAGCATTGAGGGAAATCACTCTTCCTCAAGGGACCTCAAGGCCCTCAGCTTTATTTCAGACCTAATAAAAAAGCTACTTAAGCACTCAACAGCCCCACTCCAGTTTTATCACTTACACTAAAGCATCTTCCCCACCCTTCACAGAACTGAGTTTTAGACTGAGAGGCACACAGACATTACAAAGGCCAAAGCTGAGTCACAAGATGTCCAGCACCTAAGGTAACAGGCAAGGGCCTCAGTTCAGTTTCAGCCAAGTGGTACAAGCAGGAAGACAGAAGGTTGTCCTAATGACATAAGTCACCCAAGGGACAGAGGCGATCTAAAAGCAGCAAGGGCAGCTGAATGAGCATGGAGATGTAAATGATGACATGCTTAGCATCTGAGGGAGTCCAACAGCTAGTGCACAGAAAACAATTGAGTAGAAAATACAAGGAAACTTTCTACTTATTATCTTGACAACATAGAAATACACTATTAAGGACTATACAGCTTATACATATTTACGTTATTAGGTTTAGTATTGATATCAAGTGTAGGTAATACAAAATTTTAAGAACAACATTCGCTAATAAAGGAAGTTGGAAAGAATTTATACACTTTCCATTGGAAAACATGGACAAATATTGCTATGCAAAGACAGTTGGGTTTTTGGGGTGATGTTTCAAGTTTTTTGTTTGTTTAAGTACCATAAAGTCATATTTCTTTCTTTGACTATCTTTTTAAAAACTAGGAGAATCAAAGAAGAAAGCAGAAGAGAAAACTAAATGCCAGACAATGGAAATCCTTGATCATTGCTTCTCAGTCAGGGTCATGCCAAATGAAGTAAAAGAATCAATCTCGAATATAATACAGTCACTTGCTTCTCTAGAAGCTCCCCCAGACTCTACGAAGCAAAGATTTCACAACTTCATAGAAACTATTCTTTCTTCACCTTCTACTTGCCCTTCCACACCTATCCAAGAAGGTAAGAAGGATTAGCACGTAGCACCGGGCATGAGCAGACTAATGATACACCACAACTATTACTCTCCACCAAACCAAGCACTTTTTGTCAGTTCAAAGATTAATTTCAGTATCACTAGAAAGCAATTCTGAACCTAAAATTTTGGATCCTAAAGGATCTATTAAAAAGGAACATTTTAAAATATCAATGAAAAAATATTAAAAGTACCTTTCCAAGGTATTTTGAAATAGCTTCAGTTTCCCTGAATTATGTCATAAAACTACTAACACAATTTTGTCAGTTACTATTAATAGCATAAAAACCTGAAAGGGCGCCTACTCTATTGAAATATTGTAAATTCACATTAAAAAGTAAATGGCAGGGTCAAATTCTAAAAAAAAAAAAAGAAAGAAAGAAAGAAAAAGGAAAGGAAAGAAAAGAAACAGTAGATATCACCACAAAACTAGCAGATGTTTCTAAGGGTCATTTGTACAAAAACATAAGCATATGTTAAAGAAATCTGACACTATCATGGAATCAGTTGGTGTCTAAAATAATAGCAGCTCCTTATGGCAATAAGGTAATATCCATATCAAATGCACAATGCATTATGTTGCAACAGTAAGTGCAGGGAAAAGAGCATCAGTGGCAACAGAAATGACCACTGCTTTCATTAATGTTAAAAAAATTAAATAAAATGAGGTTGTGTCAAGGACATAGTATTAACAGCAAATTGAATAGACAGTATGTTGAATTTTCAGATTTTGCATTTAACTGAATGTCTTATAAAGGCAGAATGCTAGTTCAATAAGAATACTGAAATTTTTATAGGGACTTCTGACATGGGTTTTCTGATTTCTACAGTCTACCCCTGAAACAATGGTGAAGATAGTTATTATTCTCAAAGCTAATGATAGTACTTGGATCTGACCAAGAATTCTTCACTTCAGAAATCAGTGACTTCAACCCCATATACTCCATCTTGTAGATTAAGCAATAGGTAACTGCTGAATGATTATTTTAGTATAATGCAGCACATAGCTTAGCAAGTGCATTATTAGCTTCAACCTCAGAAGACTAAGTTCCTTTGGAACTAATCCCAAAAGTATACAAACAATGCTCATTAAATGTTATTAACTGAAGGACTTTGAAAAGTTAAAGCTAAAAGGTATTCCATAACTTTTCATATTAATTGTTAGGACTCACACTACACTCTAGAAGAGTTAAATTGGGGACAGGGAGGAAACAGACTTAGAACGTCAATGCACATATTTTCTATGTGGCAGAAATGAACGCAAGATGGGTCTGGCTTGTGCCCCAAAAAGCGCATAGTTGTTCAAGTAGCAAGAATATTTCAGTAAAATGAGGTTCACCCAAAGGATATTTTCATTGTGGCATGAATCCCAATAGGTTTGGTCCAGCATAAAATGTTACAACAACCTGTAAAATGATAGAGTTGTCTTTATTTCAAAAGGTAAGGTACCAACATATGTTTCCCACCAAAATGAAAAACACTAAGTTTAAGAAATGGAATGATTTTAGAGAATTTATTTCTACTTTTAAAGTAAGAAATAATAAATCAAATCCCATGACAAAAGTATATCCACATTATTTAGTTTACTCTAAGTATTCAAATGAGATGTCTAAGATAAGTGTGCCACGAATGGGACTTTTAAAATGCATTTTAATCACCAGCATTTTAGCTGTAATAAGTTTTTATCTGTATGATGAAACCCATAACATCTAGTATCATCCTTTTACATTTTCAATACATGAAAACATACTTAAAATATAAGGAAACCAACACACACTAACAGCTGCTCAATTTTATTGATCTTATTCTTCCTGCACAGATGGACACTTGAAAGTACTTTGAATTATGTGTTGGTATCATTTAGTAAACTTAAAAGCTTGGTTTGGGGTAAATAATTATTTCTATTAGTCAAAAACAACCACCACACACACACAAAAGAAACACACAACAGTTTAAAATGGTATAAATTATTTTTATACATAGGAAATAACTGACTTATTTACCAAATTATTTCACTGACTTCACATTTCAATACTTAATTACAAATGTGCAGAGATCATAAATTTATCAACATTTAATGAATATTGTCTGAAAATAGAAAGTTTGAAACCCTGTATATTTTCAAGTAGCCTCCAGTCTATCTTATAAGAACCAAGACATTGAAGGAGAAGCCTGAGGCGTAGAGATGACACAGATCTTAGGCTTGATAGGGTCCAACTGTGGTCGCTCAAGAGCAATTTCTAGTTTATGGATTCTTCCAGCTTTACATCCCGTTTGCTTGGACATTTTGCTAGTCATTGCTTGAACATTTGGTGCTAAATCTTGATAGAATAAGTTCCAATAAGATATTTTTCATTTTGCTGATATGATCATTTTAGTTGTGTCCCCCTATCTGTTCCATTGTCCAAGCTAGAATCTCAGCATCACCCCTGCTTCTTCCCTTTCCCTAAAGTCCCACATCCTACAAATTTGACATCTCTTACATCTAGCCTCTCCTCTTTCCCCCTACACCTCATATACACTGACTCATAGATCTTCTAGTACACTGACCATTAAAATGGGCTCCTCACTGTGGAGCCCATTTTTTTTTTTTTTTTTTTTTTTTTCAATTTCACCAGTTTTATTTCTGGTGACCTATGTAATTTTTTAACTTTATTATTATTTTTTTAAGTATTAGATTACAGAAAAGGTACATTGAAAATACAGGGGATTCCCATATACACACACCCTCACATTTTCCCCCATTAACAACATCTGACATTAGTGTGGTATATTGTTACAATTGATGAACACATACTGAAGCATTGCAACTAACCATGGTCTATAGTTTACATTATAGTTTACACTTTGCACCATACAATTTTATAGGTTTTGACAAAATGTATAATGGCCTGTATCTGTCACTGCAATATCATGCAGAATAATTCCAATGCCTATGACCCACCTATTCTTCCCTGCCCCCTCCCCTCAGAACCTCTGGTGACCACTATCTTTATATCAATGTTACAGGTTCTTCCATTACTACAATAATAAGAAGTCTGCTTTGGTCCATGGTTGCATTCCCCCCTCAATCTTGAGGATTTGGGAAGGATGATGCCTGCTCTTCTTCAGACCAAGAGAGGGCTTATATCTTATGGGTCAGTTGGAAGGAACAGTTTTGCTTGCAGTTGTAGATACTCTTTGGTTTAGGGGATGGGGGGTTTTCATCATCATCATTTTGTTAGTTCTGCAGGGCGAGAGTGATGAACTAGAAAGTAAGTGTTGGCTGCAACCTTGCTGAGATTCAGGGCTCAACCGGCATAGGAACAGACCAAAGATTTAAGTCTCTGGGAAATATGTTTAACAGGTATAGTGCTCATTATAAATTCAAATAAAAAGGGTAGAAGAATCATGTATAGGGAAATTATAAATGAGTCTAACTCTGATAACAATGGGGAAATAGGTTATCATATATTCCAAGGTAGGGCCCACAAATGGGGTGCTGATTTCATGGGGTTGTCTGTCCTGCCTATAGTGTCTGGATGTCTCTAGAGTCCTCAGGAGCATCCCCATTTGAGGCTTTGTTTACTATGGCAGTTAGTGAGATCCATCTGAGATGTGTGTAAGCACCTCCGGAATGAACTCCTGACTCACTTTGAAGTCTCTTAGCCATAAAAACTCTTTCATATTTAATGTTTCCCCCTTTTGGTCAAGGTCTTTTTCCAAATGCATCACAGCTGGCACTTGGTATTAATTCCTTGATGCCAGGGAGGCTCATCCCCAGGAGTCATGTCCCACACTGGGGGGAAAGTAGTGAGTTTATTTGCTGAGCTTGGCTTAGAGGGAGGCCACATTTGAGTAACAAGGACGTTTTCAAGAGGTCACTCTTAGGCAATGGATTTATTAGGCTAAGTTTTCATTTTACAAGAGTAAGGCTCATAAGTACAAGCATTAATATTGAGGGCTTGGAGTATTGGTCTGTTTTCTTTTATTAGGCACTGCCTATGTACTCCAGAGAGTCTTTCCTCTCTACTAGAGAACATAGCAGAACTCTCCATGATGTAAATTTAATATTTTGTTGGTTATTGTATGGGTCTTCAGCCATTAAAAGAACACCCTATGACAATATGAACATTCATATTTCAAAGAGGCATGTCCCAGGTGCACCCTTCCCCACACATCCTCCTACCCTGACACCATGTACCAGGGACCCTCCCCTGCCATAGTTACCAAAAGAACACTCCCATAATTGTATTCTCAACCATAGTCCTCTACCTCCCCAGTGTTCACCTGTTCCTTCCTCCAGCCCTCCCCCCAGCTCTATGGATAACCCAACCCACCCCCGCAAACCCTGCCCACACTCCAGCATCATTGACCACACTCACATCACTGCACCACAATCATCCCTGTCCACTGCCAAACCTCCACCATCCACCTTATCATAGATCTGCTCGATTGAGCATCTTGGAACCCACTTTAAGTTTATCCTGCCACCATGGTTGCCTTCCTAAAAATAAAAACTCACTTAAAACAGAAAACAAAAGACTTGACATCTGCTGATGTCAGGCCTTTGCCATCCTGTATAGCGGGTTCCCAAGACTACCCTCAGCCTCGATGATTCACGAGAACGACTTGCATGACTCAGAAAAGTCGTTATAATCATGGTTAGGATTTATTACAAGAGATGAAGATTAAAAACAGTGAACAGGGGTGAAATCCAGGAGAAATCAGGCACAAACTTCCAGGTGTCTCCTCCCAGTGCAATTGCATAGGAAAATGCTTAATTCTCTCAGCAAGGTGTGTGACAATAGGAGTAAAATTTTGCCAATTAGGGAAGCTCACCTGAGCCTTGGTGCCCAGGATTTTTTTTGAGATTCAGTCACATAACCATGAAGCACCCATGTGACTGACATTAGCTCCTCATCTCCAGTCCCTCAGATGTCAAACTCATAAGGTGGCCCAAGTCCTCAAGCATACAAAAAGAGGCATGCACCATAAGTCATATTGGTAGCATAAACTGTCTGGTCAAACCGATACAGGGTGGCCCAAGGCCTCAGGCGTATAAAACACTTGACAGGCAGGATTCCAAGGGCTCAATGGTTATCACCCAGGAGCTAATCAAGGGTCAATCCTGAAGATGGACCTTACTTCGGAATGTGCAGGGTTTGAGCAACCAGAGCCTGCCGAGTTAACCCTTTACTGTACACAAAACTTCCTCATTCCTCAGGTTGAGACAATTTTATGGTATGATATTCAAGGATTTGTATAAACTATTGACTTATCAGTAAGCTCTGTCATTTTCCCCCTATAAATGGATGGTCTCCCTACAGACTCTGTTCTTATTTTCCAAAGGATTTTGTCCTCTAGGAATTTTTTTTCCAAGATATTCTTTTCCAAGATTATCTGCTAGATAAATTGAAAAAGAAATCAAGGTAAATCAAGAATGTATGGTAAACTGATATGCATCTAAGGGGAACAGTGGTAGGGAAAAGAATATTTGTACTAGTTTGCTTATATTTAAAAAAATAGAATAAACCCAAAAGTTGAAAGAAAAAAAAACTTACCTATAATAGGAAGGCAGGATAAGGGTAGAGGCATGGATAAAAGCTGTACTTCCTAGAATATAGCTGGTTTAGTAGTTTGACTTTGGAACTACATGAATATCTTATATGAATAAAAATCAAAACTGATGAAAAAAGAAAAAGCAATGTCTAAAAAAATCAAAACGAAACAAATTAAGCCTAACTGTATCTGATTTGGGGCATAACCTCACAAATAGGAATGATTCTAAGGGGCTTTAAAACACAGTAATTGAGTGCACATCCCTAGTGGTACATGTCCTAAGACCAACAAATTTCAACACAATATTGGAAGATTTTCTCAGTGATAGCTGTTGTTGAGAGTAGTATCATTGTGGTTGTTCTATGTTATATAAGCACTGTGGACTAAAGAAAATGAATGATTATGTGGTTGTAGTTTAAAATCAGGATTTTAAGGAGATTTTAAAATAGGAGATTAAGTGAAAGCCCTTTAGTCCTGAACCTGAATTGGAGATATCAGTATAATCCTATAATATATTTTCTCTGTAGGAAAAATAAAATACTTCCTTGCTTATTCATTGAAAAGCCTAAGAATGAAGAACCGGATAGAAGTATAGCCATCTGCGTAAATCTAGTTCTTTAAATACCACTACCCTATAAAAGGAACCAGGCCTCCTTGATGATAGGGATGACCTCAGTGTTTGAGATGAACTATTCAAGAAAGCAGAAAAGCCAACAGAGAGAACTGAGGTAATGTCAAAGGACTCAGAAGTCAACTTGGAGACGCTCCCTATAGTCCAACAAATCCAAAACGGGGCAATTTGAGAGTCGGTAAGAATAATCATTGCTTTGACTTGAACTACATTTAATAAGTTTCATTCATAAATTCATTGTGATGATGATGATAAACAAAACTGGTGGTCACTGTGGCTACTTGAAAAGAACTTGCCCTTCAACTGCGAGGAGTGCATATAGCTGATAGCTTCCTGCTTTAGTACTCAGGCTCCACCTCAGCTTTGGAGCTCAGGCCACACCCTTCCAGGCAAGCCCCAGGCCATGATAGCGTACAGCAAAGGTCTGGCCATTTCTGCCCAGCGACTCCTAGGAGGCATTCTTTTCTCCAGAGGTCTCACCACAAGGCAAGCAAAGATTGTCAGTCTGCATCATGGACAGAGACTCTCCCTGCTCCTACCTGTTTTATTCCCCAGTTCAGGTTCCCAACTGGCATCACAGTCCAAAGACTTTCTCTGCCCTATCAGATTCCTCCCCCTTATAATCTTTCACAGGGACTACTTCCCAATAATCTTGCACAGTCCCAACCATGCCTCAGAATCTGCTTCATGAATGACCCTATCAACAATCACCTTTGGGGGATATTAGAGAACCAAGAGATTATATTAAAAACAAGTGCATTAAGGAAGATAAACAAGCATTAACCTGCCTTTCTTAAACAGCTGTTCCTCAGGATAACTATGGTTTACAAGAGGAACTCTTTTTACAGAAATGTTCTAGTTTATAAACAAAGAGGAAATAAAATTGGAAAATGATTTTTACAAACCCTAATAAAATAACGTATCTAGACAATGATCTATGATTATACAGCCTTAAGAAGCCAGATGATATTGTTGTTTTAAAGGTTTTTATTTAGGTTTGGACCATATTGCTTCACTGGCACTAACTGGAATAGCAGACAGACTCCTGAAGGCGTTAGCGGGGATGCTTGCTTGCTTGAGGAAAGCAGCATAACCTAATCAGTATAGCGTGGGCTCTGAGGTCAGACAGCCTGGCTTTGAAGTTCAGCAACCCCACTTACTAGAATGACCTTGAGCAAGTTATTTAACGCCTTTAAGTTCTAATGATAAAAATCCTATTTACTTCCAAGTCTTACTGGGAAGATTAAGCAAGATAAGATACTTAGCACAGTGCCTGGCAGAGTAAACACCAATCAACGTCTGCTAATTTCAGCCAAACACTAGGCACCGTTATGTAGCAGCAGTGGTAGTTTCTAGAACACTATTTCTGATGAAACTCTTGAAATGTACATAGGAATTCCCTGATGCCGGCTGGTATGGTAAGCTTAAAGATAAGTCTAATATCATTTAAGTCCACAACACTACACCAATGAGTCAAAGAAAGGTTTAGCAACCGTATTTGTTTTGGGCATGCATGCTTTTCATCTGGATTCCATCATATGTTATACTGAAGGTCCTCAACTTTTGCCAAAAGTTGGCATAGGGTTGATTTCCTTCAACTCCCTTCCTCTCCCTCCTTTTCCTTTTTACCTCCACCAATACATACTGATTTTGGAAAATACAAGAGCATATAGAAAGCCCATGGCTATTAAGAATTCCTTCCCTTGGTCACTCACACATACACACACAAGACCAGAACTCACTTGCTCAGTGTATACAGAGATTGAGAATCATTGGCACAATACTTCTAAAACTGGGGCAAGATGACATAGTCATATAGGAGGTCTCAGAGAGTCCTGTGTTTAGGATGCTTGTAGACTGTTACTGTCTGAAATGTAATTTATTAAACTAGCCAAGTAATAGGCTAAGTGGAGTAACAAGCAATAAGGATCAGAATGAGTGCCCTGGTACTGAGATCACATAAACACGAGTTATATCTACTGAATCCCTGACTTTTAAAATAAGGATGTCCACTTTCTCAAGTTACAGAGGGCACAAAAATGCCCAGGCTAAACAAGAGTATCTTTCTGTACATCCAACTGATTTGTTGCTCCCTACACCCATTGCCATGACTTCTGTTTTCTAGTTTCATCATGTTTATACTTTTGAAATCCACTTTGGGTCCTTGTGCTTTAGACAACCCCACCTGGACCAACCTCTTAGTTTACTGCCCTTAGTCCAGCCCACCTCACTCAATTTACATGTCCTTTGGCTTCAAGAAAAGCACTGTTCCCTCTCCTAGATTGCTATGCCAGTTCCAAGCCAAAGGCCCCCACAGGGAGGTAGGGTGGGGCAAAAGGTGATGTGACACAGAGGTATATCAGCTTTAAGAAGCACTTGCCTTCAGATGGTACCACATGGTTGTGGCATATTTAGGAATATTTAGTATGTAGACATCTATGGGGTGAAAGAGTACATAGGTGAGGACAGTTGCCATTTCAAATATACTATTCCATAGTTAAAAACAACAACAACAACAAAAAACAGTCCAAATGTGCCAAATTTAATTCAAACAATAAACCGCAATGACCATGAGGAATAATACAGTAACTCTTATAGACAAGGCTTCAACCTTACTCCCAGCCAATTAATTCACAATAATAAATAAAAGCATTTTTATCCACAAAATGTTAAAGGGCTTTACCACTTTGGCATCTTTGGATTCAGTGGCTTTATCTTTAAACTGGCAGCTCAAATTGTATGGCCATATCAGTTCTATATTGGGGCAAAATTTTTTTTTAAAACTATACCTTCTAATAGAAATAAAGATTGAAAACAGTGCCTGGGAATAAAGGGAATAAACACCTTAGACTCTCCATGCATTAGAGCTGCACTGTCCAATGTGTCACCCTTTAGCCACATGTGGCTAATTAAATTTAAATAAAATAAAAAATTCAGTTCCTTAGTCATCTTAGCCACATTTCAAGTGCTCACTAGCCACATGTAGCTGGGGGAGAATGTATTCGACATCTCACTCCCATTACTGAGGAAAGTTCAACTGGAGAGCCCTGCTTTAGAGGATTCACTTTACATTTGTTTTCCTGTGTGAGCTAATTTACTTTAATAAAAAGCTAAAACCACTGAGCATATTTATATAATAAGTTAATAGATCTGTCAAAGCATCTAAGAACTTCACAGATAATGCATGTAATTAATTGGTAAGCTTGATTCTTCACACCCATCTTTTCAAAATTCCTTAAAATTTGAAAGATTAGGAAAATACTAAATTTTTTAAAGAGGCACTTTCTTAATATGCAGACTGAGGAATCAAAGCATCACATTTTATTGAGTAATTAGTCCTTCAATAATTCACATGAGTAATAGGTCATTTTTGGGGTTAACCCCTGCTTCCATTATTTCTGACCACACGGTCGACCGACAGATGTCTCACTTTGGAAGTACACAACAGAAGACGGGTATCTGTTTCATGTACATCTGTTGCCAAACAGCTTAGGCAGATTAATACTTAGGATGTACCTTGCTCTGCTGAGTCCCACATAATCACTAACTCTTGTTTTAAAATTGTTTCTCCCCTTATTTTCACATTTTTCCACATTACCTTTCCTGTTGCTAAGCTTCTAGCAAATAAGTTTATATATGCTTAAAGCACAGTGAAGTCAGTTTAACTCTTCTTAAATACTTTCAAGAACTATTTTAAACCCAGCTTTCTCAGATTTTCTGTTTACGGCTGTAATTCAGCTGAGCCCATAGTTGTGTGGGAATACATAACGTGAAATATAACAGAAAAAATGGAAATTGTAAACAATTAAATTGGAACCCTAATTTTATTTCTTAAATATTCAAAACATAATAGTCTAATGCTAATCAACCATGTTATAAACTCTTTGCAGAGATATTTTATAAGAGGATTCAGAAAATGAAATAAAGGCTGAACTAGTCATCTTGTAAATCATGAAAAATCTGCTTAAGGCCTTGGTCAGCTCCTTCCTTCCAGAAAACAGCTTTTTCCTCTCCAAAACCAGGACCTATGCAGAAGAGATTGCCCACCTCTTATTACCGTGCCCTGAAACCGGGGAAAGAGAGCAAGGAGATTTGCCCATATTTCCTTTGTGTTTTTTTTCCAATTAGAAACGCATTAGGGCTAGGAAACTCCTGCTGTAAAATACAACACCCCTCCACACACACCAGACGGTTGATCCCACTGATCATGCAAACCTTACCCAGATTTATTTAATTTGACAAAATGGCCTAACACCTAAGCCTAAAGAAACAGGTATTTTTTTTTTTTTTAATGAAACTCCACAGATGGTCAGAGCTGATGGTACTTAGAGCTAATAGAACCCCCACATTTTGTAGGTGAATAGTCTGTAACTCAGAGGGCTTAAAAGATTTTCCCCAAAGTCAGTTACACACCTACTTAGTTGCAGAGATAAGCTCCCAGGGGTGCCTTGGTGCCCACCACTGAAACCTTTCCTATGCCACAGATGGGAGCAGATTACAGACATTTTATGCTGAAGGAGGGAGGCTATAAAAGATCCTGGAGTGCTTTTCATACTTCAGACTGTTACCCACCAGTAAATTATAAAGTTAATATAGTGAATCATAACCAGCACTTGTTTAAAATGAAAGCAGAACATAGAGTGACTCTCACACAGCAAGGATAAATATTGTTTTGTGGAACTTTTTCCTTTGGAACAAAAAAAATCACATTAGCAAAGATACATGTCATTTGTCATTCTCTACAGGGTCTATCATTTCAGAAGATCACTGAAGAGCCAGGTGGGCACATACTCCTATCGTGAGATAGCAGAGATAGAGGACCTGTAGGCATCTGGCATTCCAATCACAGAGATCCCTAAATGGATTGTTCCTCAGAGGTACCAAAAATATGAGTTTAATAGAGTCTAATTCTACCTATTACTAACTCTCCCCATCAGTAGCTTTTCCTATTTGAGGAATAGATTTTTTTTTTTTTTTAATTATGCCTCATCACACAGGGCAGTAAACAGATCCTGCTTTGGGGGGTGTACAAAAATACTTATATCTTCTGCTTTAATCTAACATTTCAAATAGAAGTTACCTCTTGGTAAGCACATGTTCCTAAAAGTTTTTCCCTGGTTGATATTTAAAACAATGACAAAAAATAATCAGCAATGCTTTTGAAAATAGTAAACTCTGAAAATACCTGATCCAGTAACAGCATGAGCTATGGACTAAATTATGAAATATGCAAATTAGATGGTGGCATCTGCCCATGTCCCCTTTGAGAGCTTTTGTCTCTGCTTTTGGCAACTTACACTCAGTCCCTGGCACCAAGGGCCTCTGGCTGCCCTTACTGTAGCACTGGACCTGACCTGCCTTGCCTTGGCAAGGTTCCATGTCCCAGACTTGTCTGACCTGATTTGACTTCGAAAAGACTCACTTTATCCCTCTCCCATTGCTTCAGTATTTTTGCTCCCTCCTAGGTCACAAATATCTAACTGGATAATGACCTTATGTTAATATGAATAAATTCATATATGACTCCACAAGTAAAATCAACAGTGGTAGAATTCAAGATTCTGGTAGAAAGACCATCAGACACCACTGCAAACAATAAAGATGATATTTTCTGAAGAGATGCTGCTTCATGGTATAAAGAGTTTATATTAGAGTGGTGGGAATCCTGGTTTATCTATGCCCTGTTCAGTGTTTTCTACCCTGCAGCTGAGCAAGAGAGAACCTTCCTGCCAAAGCCCAGGAGCTTACAATCTAATTGAAGAAACAGTTACAGTCAATTTACTCAGTCTATGAGATCCAATATGGCTAAAGAGAAAAAGAAGAATAAGTAATGAATCTTTAGTTTTAATGAATATAAACATATAAGTAATCAAAAAAAGCACAAAGGAAGCAACTTGCCAGTAGATAGAATAGCAAGGAAAAGATTATAGGGAAAACTACTTTTGTAATTCTTCCTATACAAAGTGGTAAAATACAAGAAAAGTACTGAAGAATGAGGATGAAGAGATAGGCAGATGCTGAGCATGGAAGAAACCCCATGCTGTATTAAGAAGCGTCTCTCACCCCATCATATACTTCAGTGAATATCCAATAGGGCAGTCATATTTCCACTATGCAAAAGAAGAAGCCATGCAGACAGACTCAGAGTTTTTCACCCACTAATCCATTCAATACACCTCCACTTTTACCTTTCATATATTGGGGATCCACTTAACACTAAAAATAAAAAAGTTCCAATGTTTTTTTTAAAAAGGAGATGATACCGCTCTTCCAGGTGATGAATAAACCATATTAAGCAGTAATCAAATTATAATTATAATACAAATGGAAAAACTAAAGTTCATGAGACCAGTAAACCCGTAACAAACTCATTTACTCAGCAAATACTGATTGCTTATGCGCCAGGCATTTTTCAAGGTGTAGCAGGGAACAAAACAGATCACCCATTTTCCCTGTCTAGATCCAGTCTCCAGCCCTCTCCACCTGCTCTGTTACCTGGGAGGCCACACTATCTAGACTACACCAAGTGGCCCTCCAGCTTCTAGTTGGCCTGGACTATGGTGAAGACCAGAAAGGAGAGAACTTGGACACTTATTCCCCACCTCCCTCCCTGTGGGACTGAAGTCGTCAGCTAAACCAAGGCAAAGACCACAGCTCCTCAGGTGACCTTCTCCACAAAGTCTATCTCCAGGTCCAGGCAGCTGCTCCCTCCATTTACCCTTTTGAGCCTAAGAATGGTATCACCTGCCCATCCATTACTAGTCCCAGGAGTCCCTCTACCTCTCTATGAATATTGCTTTTTAAAAACTCTTCAAGTTTACCAAAATATGAACATACCACCTATTTCCTATTAGGATCCCCAATAACACAACAGACACAAAATCCTTGCCCTCTTGAAGTTTATATTCCAGTGGGGTGGGGCTGGGTAGGGGGAGGACAGAGAAAAATATATAGAACATTAGAAGACATGTGTCCTTGAGGAATTATTACAAGTAGTAAAGGGAGGAAAAGAACATGAAGGAGAAAATAACTTTAAATAGGTGATCAGGGAAAACCTAAGAAGGTAACTATGATGATTAGGCTAATGTGTCAACTCGACCAGGTAATTGTGCCCAGCTGTTTGGTCAAGCAAGCACTGGGCTAATTGTAATACAAGGACATTTATGGACTTTAGTCACCAGTGAATTTACTGCATAGATAGCTGATTACATCTACATCCACCAGGGAGATTGCCATTAGCAATGAGTGAGGCTTTATCTAATCAGTTGAATGCCTTAAAAGGGGAAAGTTATTTCAAAATTCAGAGAGAATTTTCCAGCTCATCTTTGGACAGTCAACATCTCCTGGAAACTTATCAAGGACCTTCATTGGACTTTCATCAGAGCCATTGGTTTGCAGCCTGCCTGTGGAACCTGGACTTGTGCATCCCCATAGTCACGAGAGACTCTTATAAAATCTCATACTATTTACAGATATCTCCTGTTGATTCTGTTTCCCTAGTGAACCCTAATACAGTAACATTTAAGGAAGGCTCAAAAGAAGTGTAAGAAGGCCAAATAAGAGTAAATAAAGTTTGGGTTTTTTTTTGTTGTTGTTGTTTTGCTTTGTTTTGAGGGAGGTTTTGGATCACAGAAGGTTCACAACTGTGGCAGGGGAGGATCATTAGTGCGGGGTACTAATGATAAGGGGATGTGCACCTGGGGCATGCCTCTATGGCATATGAATATATTCAAGTGGTCATGGGGCACTGTCTCGGTGGGTGGAGACCCATACAATAACTGAAAGAATAATGAATTCCCATCCTGGGAAGTCCTGCTCCATTCTCTAATAGAGCAGCAAGAATCCCCCAAGTACATGGGCAGTGCCTAGTGAAGGAGGACAGACCATTACACCAGCCCCTGATACTGATGGTTGTACTTATGAACTTTGTACTTGTGAAATTGAAACTTAACTTAGTATTATATATTGCCTATGTTACCTCCTGAAAGCCTCCTTGTTGCTCAAATGTGGCCTCTCTAAGCCAAACTCAGCATATAAATGCACTACCTTCCCCCTGGCGTGGGACATGACTCCGAGGGATGAGTCTCCCTGGCACCAAGGGATTCTTAACAAGCTACAACTAGCTATGCATTTGGAAAAAGACTTTGACCAAAAGAGGCAAATATCAAATACAAATGAGTTGTTATGGCAAAGAGATTTCAAAGTGAGTTGGAAGGTCATTCCAGAGGTTATGCTTATGCATGTTTCAGGAGGATCTCACTGACTGCCACAGTAATATTAGTCAGCCAAAGCAGTGCTGATGCAAAATATCAGAAATCGGTTGGTTTATATAAAGGTATTTATTTGGGGTAGAAACTTATAGTTACCAGGCCATAAAGTGTAAGTTACTTCCTTCACCAAAGTCTATGGCCACGTGTTAGAGCAAGATGGCTGCCAACATCTGTGAGGGTTCAGGCTTCCTGGGTTCCTTTCTTCCCGGGGTTCCATTTCTTTCTGGGCTCAGCTGCTGTGCTCTTTCTCCACAAGGTCAGCTGTAGACTATGAGGCTCTCTAGGCTTTTCCTCTCTCCATAATGCCAGCTGTAGGCTCTCAGGCAAATGGTTCATCTCTTCCCAGAGGCCTTCTCTCCTTCCTCACAACTAAACTCCTCTGTGTGCTTATATCCCCAGGCTCCAGAATTAAAACTCAGCATCAGGACTCCGACATCAAAACCCCAACTTTGTCCTTTGCCATGTCTTTTATCTTTGAGGCCCCACCCACCAAGGGGCAGGGCTCAACACCGTATTGATGTGGCCCAATCAAATCCCTAATCATAACTTAATCATGCCCAGATGAACAGACCAGTTTACAAGCATAATCCAATATCTATTTTCCAAATTCATAACTATATCAATCTGCCACACTGCCTAAAACAGCAAGGGCTCCTGAGGGCTCTAGAGACATCCAGACACTATAGGCAGTGCAGACAATTTCGGGAATTCAGCACCCTGTCAGTGGGCGTTACTTTGGAATATATGTTCCCCAATGTAACAGAGTTAGACTCATAATTTTCCTACACATGGCTCTTCCACCCCTTTTACTTGAACTTATAATTAGCACTATACTTGTTAAATATAGGTCCCAGAGACTTAAATCTTCAGGTCTATTCATATGCCAGTTGAGCCCTGAATCTCAGCAAACTTGCAACGCCTATTCTCCAGTTCATTGGATTCACCCAGAACAACTAACAAGATGATGGAAAACCTCCAGGCCAAAAACCAGAGTATCCACAACTGCAAGCAAGACAGTTCCATTCATCTGCGCCATGGGATCTAAGCCCCCTCTCAATCAGAAACAGAGGGAATCACCATCCCAAAATCCCTCAAGATTGAGGCATGAACAAACATTAAGGGGGAAATGGAACTATCCACTAAAGTAGACTTATTATTCTAGCAATGGAAGAGCTTGTATCGTTGATATAAAGGCAGTGGCCAGCAGAGGCTCTGAGGGAAGAATAGGTATAATATGGGGCATTTGTGGGACCCTGGAATTGTTCTGCATAACATTACAATGATGGATAAAGGCCATTATACATTTTGTCAAAACCTATATTGTGTGGCATAAAGTGTAAACTATAATGTAAACTTTAGGCCATGGTTAGTAGCAGTGTTTCAATGTGTTCATCAATTTTAACAAAGGTACCACACTAATGAAAGATGTTGTTCATGGGGGAAAATGGAGGAAGGGGGAGGGGGAGGGTATATGTGAATCCCCTATATTTTTGCTGTAACATTTATGTGATCTAAAATTTCTTTCAAAATAAAATTTAAAAAATTTAAGAGTAAATAAAGGCCTGAGTGAGGGCAGTGATTGGCTAGACGTAGGTAGGTAGATAGATTTGAGAAATGCTTAGCAAAGAGTGGGTAGGGTGAGTGGTCAATTAGAAGTAGTGAATGAGGGAAAGAAGGGTTACTGCTTAGATGACATTAGAGATAACTCTCTTAACACCCTAATATTAAGCCAGAATAGCATTTCCTATTTGCATATGTAATCCTATGATCTATCCAGTGTAAACTATAAGGGCTTCTAGATCTTGTCCTAATCACAGGACCATAACTTACACACATCTAAAAACAAAGTATCTTGATGACTGACTGAATATTTAGTGAGTGCCATAAGAGTGATAAGGAATACAAAACCAGGATCTATTCTAAGAAACAAGAAAAGTACTGTTGTAGACATATTCACTTTGTGTGACCCCCAAGTTGGCATGTCCAGGAAGTACTTGAGGTCAGGACTGAAGACACATTTGGATGTTTAAGCCTGAGGATAGATGAGTATAGCAGTGGATGATACTGCCCAGAGAGCATATGACCAGAACACAGTCCAGACCAGACTCATTGGGAACATTAAAAATTTGCCAGATCCATGGAATAAAGGCCCCCATGGGAGACATTGATAAACCAGGCGCTGGTGGTATCACAGAAGCCAAGGGAGCAGAGTCAAAGTCAAATAAGGAGACATCCAAGAAGTTTAGGGCTGAATGTTTTTTCCATTTGATTGGGCAATTAGAAAGCCTCTGCTGACCTTTGCTGGAGGACTTTTCAGTGGAGACTAAGGACAAAGCCAGGCCTCAGATGGATGAGAAATAATTAAGAGGTGAATAAATGGAGGCAGTGAGTAGACTAATTTTTCTAAGAGCTTATCAGGTAACATAAGGAAAGAGGTAGGGCAGCATCTAAATAGAGAAGCTTACAGGATCAAGGCAGGGAACGTGATTAAATGAAAGAGCTGGTAGAGAACAAATGACTGAATCTGAGAAAGAGGGTATGACAGGTGAGGCAAATTCCTAGGTGACACTTGAGAGAGGGTAGGTTGGCTTTGAAGAGGTAACATCTGTGATGTGGCCATGGGCAGCAGCAAATGAAGTGGAATGAAAGTGAAAGTCACCAAAATGGAGGAGGTCTAGAAAGCCTAAAGCTTCACTAGTGAATGTGTTATCACCATTAACAGTGGCAGGACTTAGGATAAAGAGGGAGCATGTGAGCTAAATGACAACATTTTAAATAAATATAGGAGAGAAGCTGGAAAAATCTTCAAGTTTTCTACTAAATAAAATCTGAATTCCTTACCTTCGTTTTAGGCCTCTCCCCATTCTGGCATCTATTTGTTAAGTATTCTCCCCCTGCTACATTTTAACAGAAATGAAAGTCTCCTTGAAGACAAAGATCAGGTCACTTGGCATTTTCATAGCATCTAGCAAGATGTCTTTGTACTAAGTCAGTATCAATATTAAGTTAATTTGTTAAGGGAATAACTGCTAGTCAGGTTTTTTTTTTTTTAAGATTTATTTTATTTATTTCTTCCCACACCCCCCTCTACCACCCCCTCCCCCCATTCTTTGCACACGCTGTCTGCTTTCTGTGTCCATTCTTTGTGTGCTCATCTTCTTTTTAGGAGGCACCAGGAATCGAACTTGGGACCTCCCATATGGGAGGGAGGCTCACAGTCACTTGCGCCACATCTGCTTCCCACCAGGTTAACATCTTGATCACTAGATCTAATATACTAAACTGTAAAAATATTTCCCTTGTCAAAAGAAAAAAAGTATGTTGACTTATAGGCTTTCCTCACTTCTGTGGGAGAGGGGCTAACAACCATTACTCCAAGTCACTCTTGAATCTATTAAAGAGAACTACAATCACTATGGTTATGCAAAATTACCCTGCTGTCAAGATCATCAGTTGCAGTATTGTCAGTAACAACTCTCAAAATGTGGGTTTTTTTAGATTTATTTTATTTATCTCTCCCCATCCCCTTCTTGTTTTGCACTCGCTGTGTCCGTTTGTCTTCTTTGTTTCTTTAGGAGGCACTGGGAACCCAACCCAGGACCTCCGATGTGGGAGGGAGGCTCCTAATCACTTAAGCCACCTCCATTCCCTAATGTTTTTGCTCATTACTTAAGATGGGCAATTAGGGAAAAGTTCACATGGTATTTAACTTCATCATTGAAAACAACTGAGGCACTGAGATTTGAAAACTGGATGGTCATGCAGACTTCTCATATTATGATCAACAAGGCCCAGTGGCTCCCCCACCCCAACACTATCCTGGGACAGCCCAGTCACCCACCAATAGTGGCAGACGTGCTCTCACCACCATGTCCTCTGAGGCACAGTAAACCTCCTCCATCTTCTGGTACAATTTCATCTTTTACCATTCACATCAAAGTTAATTCCATAACAAGGAGTATTTCTCACACTTAAACATACTACCTCTTAATACCCTCCACTTTTCCTTTCTTTCCCCATTCTTAGCACATTACCTAAGTAAAACATCTCTTGGTTTCTTCTTTAAACAAATGTACTTATTAATGTTGTAGGCTCTGGTGCCTAAAGTGGTCTGAATGCTAAATGTTAATTTCAAAGAAGTGGGTGGAAGACCTGTATCAATGAAAAGAAAACCACGGAGTTTGAGGGAAAAATTAAATATAAAGAATGAGTACGGGGAAACGGACATGGCTCAAAAGGTTCCGTCTACCATATGGAGAGACCGGGGTTCGATCCCCGGTACCTCCCGGTAAAAAAAAAAAAAAAAAGAATGAGTACTTGTAAACTTTAGAATTATGGAATCGTCAAGATGTCTTTAAATTCTTCCACCAGTAGAGCTAATCAAACCTAATTTTCCTCAATCAACCCCACTCAATATAAAACAGTTTTTCATGTCATTTACTTTCTCGTGAACCAGCATTATATTGATTTGTAGACCCTCTCACTGCACAATGTTTCATTATAATTCTGTAGTATTTCAGCTTCACTGTAGGTTAAGTTGGCTTCTGTGGGATATCTAAACTCTAAACTTACATATACAAATTCCAAACTGATTTAAAGATAACAAAAATAATTCTATTTCCATATCCCAAGCTTGGTTCAACAAAATATTCCTCCCTGGTTAGTAGAATACCTGAAAATATTCTAGTTAGCGTCAAAGATACTTTTAGATGTGAGAGTGCATGACATACACAGTACAAGTAGAATTCACACTACTAGCCAATCCCTGACTAGCCAATTTCATTTCATTAGGCTTTTGTAGAAGAGACTTTAAAGCAGTGCCTTTTCCTCTAATCTTGGAACATTAATAGCACATAATAGTTGCACTTAGTCTTGTTTTCCAACAGGGGGATGAAATATTTTTATTTTATTATTTACTTTCATAAATGTGTATTTAGTGAGAAGAGGTTGTATACCATATCACAATTGTTTGCCCTAAATTATCTCTAGACCAACACTTGGAATTATTTCTATTGTAAACAGCATTTTAACAGTTCCTAAATAAAATTTTAAGTCAATAAAAGGTAAATGTAACAGCATGAATGCTATTTGCACAAAAAGTAACCATCCCAAAATTGTGATGCAATTTAATGTCAACATTAAAAATGAAGTGTTGAGACTGAGCCTGAAGAAGCCTTGATTCTAGCCACTGACAAAGAATATGAGAGTTGGAAAAGTCCTGAGGGACCTACCCCGTAGCACTGGGTTAAACTCTCAGAAGTCAGTAAGCTGAGAGTAGGCTTTAGTCAGAACCTATCTGGAGACATACTCTGTAAATGGCTTATACTTTCAGCATAACGCCAAAGTGGGTGGATTAAAACTTCAATTGGGGGGGGGGGGGGCGGTAGATGATTTTCCCGCGTTTTGTTAACATCGTCCCTTAGGGGCTCAATTCTTTGAGACGAAGACCAGAAGCAGAACGTGACGTTTGTCCTGTGAAAAAATCCGGAGGTGCGAAGCCGGCAGGGAGGGAGCAGGTGGAGGGAGGACCCTGGGGCTTGCTCTGCTTTCCCCAGTTGGCAGGAGGCGGCGGTGGCTAGGAGACGCGGTAGCCTAACCGCGCAGAGGCGGCGCCGGGCAAAGAAGTTCGCGGTGTGTGGGTAGGGGAAGGGGGGGGGGGGAAGGCGCCGGGACCCCAACACTCACCTGCGGGGCGCTCAGGTAGAATGGGCCGCCACTTGAGGGCCCGCTGGCTCAGCACCACATCGCAGCTGCCCCTCCCGATCTCGAAAATGCCGCGGAGCAGGATCTGCTCGGCCGCCGCCTCCGGCTGCTGCCGGGACGGTACCGGAGCCCTCGCCGCGGCCGGGCGCGCCTCTTCCTCCTGGCCGCCCTCTAGGGCGCTCACCCGGCCCCTGCGCCTCCCCCGGGACATAGCAGAGACGCAGGCTGGGCCCAAGCCAGGGGTCGGCTGGAGGCCCGGGGACCAGGAGGAGGAGGTGGAAGCCGCGGCAGCCACAGCTCCGGCTGCGTCGGGCGCTGCCACAGCAACCGCGCTCAGGGCTGAAACCCAGGAGTGAGGCGGGGCGGGCAGGCGGGGCCGGCCCTGAGCTAGTCCAGCACCTTGGCCCGCCAGCCTCTCGTCTCAGCTACTCACTACAAAAAGACCCCATTCTGGAGAAAAAAGTGGTTCCCTCAGCAGTGTCTCTACTGATCAACTGAGATCTAACACGTTGCGTTACTGGTAGTTGTGCAAGCCGGAGCTTCTCAAACTTTAACTTGCATATGAATCACCTGGTGATCTTATTAAAATGCAGATTCTTCTTTAATAGGTCTGGGCTGGGTCATTGTTAAGAAGCTACAGGTGATACTGATGCCGCACTTTGAGTTGCAATATAAGCCTCTGTTTCATAACTTCTTTCCAGTGTGCGTTCTTTGAGAGCGGAGTCGTGCTTTACAACCTTGTTTGCACGCCCTTAAGAGCTGATTGAAAAAGAACTTGGCCAAAAAGGGGAAAGGGTAAAGACAAATGAATTTATATAGCTATGAGACTTCAAAGTAAGTTGGGGGGTGGGGGTCTTTCCAGAGATTATGTTTATGCACGTCTCAGTAGAATCTCACTAATTGCCACAGTAAATATTGCCTCAAATAGTGGTGCTCCTGAGGGCTGTAGGCAGGACTGACAGCTCAAGAGTTTGGCGCCCTACCAGTGGACCCTACTTTGGAATTTATGCTCCCCAGTGTGACACAGTTGGACTCAGTTGTGATTTCCCTGCACATGGCTCTTCTGCCCATTATATTTGAACCTATAATTAGTACTAGAGTTGATAGGTTTATATCCACGAGGCTTAAATCTTTGGGCTGTCCATGAACTAATTAGGCCCTGAATCTCAACAGATTTGCAAAACCTACTCTCCAGTTCATTGGACTCAACCATTACAACTAACAAGGAGAAGATTAAGGACAATGACCATCTCAAGGAACAGGGTCTGCAACTGCAAGCAAGGTAGTCCCATCCATCTGACCCATGGGATCTAAGCCCCCTCTCAATTAGAGGAGTGGGTGTCACCATCCCAGAATCCTCAGGACTGGGGAATGAACGATGGACTAGAGTAGACTTACTATTATTCTACTGTAGACTTATAGATATTCTAGCAATGGAAGAACTTTTATCATTGATATGGAGGCAGTGGCCTCTGAGAGGAGGGAAAGGGGAAAAACAAGTGTAATATGGGGGCATTTTCGGGACATTGGAATTGTCCTGAATGATGTTGAAATGACAGATATAGGCCATTATATAACTTGTCATAATTTACAAAATTGTGGGGGAGAGAGTTTAAACTATAATGTATGCTATAATCCACACTTAGTGGCAATGTTCCAATATGTTTTCATCAATTGTAACAACTGTACCACACTGATGAAGGATGTTGTTAATGTAGGAAAGTGTGGGAGGGGTAGAGAGTGGGACATATGGGAATCCCCTACATTTTTTATATATCATTTATGTAATCTAATTATCTTTTAAAAATTAAAAAAATTTTTAATTTAAAAAAAGATTTGATTGACCTTTAGGTAACTGAGGTAGAGGTGGAAGCCAGAAGCAAGCCCCTGGTTTGCAAAGACCTGATAAATGTAGTAGAAGTTGCCTTCCTATTATATGTATTTGGGTCCTAACTTCCCCCAAGATACCCTTACTGCAGTCGTGTCTTTGCCTGGATCTGGCACTATCTTGAAAGAGATTACAAGCGGCTGGTCTTGTTCTCCAGAAGGCTACTACTGTAATGTGATATTACTTGGAAATGGGGAAGGCCTTGAGCAGATCACTCATTACCCTCTCCTTCTAGCTGGGATTACTGAAATTAGATATTTGTTGATTTGGAGAGCACAGAGTCTCTAGACCAGTGGTTCTCAACCATGGCTGCACATTAAAGTTACCTGGGGCGCTTTTAAAAATCCAGATGACTAGGCCACACTCAAAGACAAATCAGTCTGGGGGAGGGACCCAGACATCAGAATTTTTTTTAATACTCCCCAGATGATTTAAATACTCAGCCAATAATACCATCCATCTTTCCCATGGGATATAAGCCCCCTCTCAATTGGAGGTGGAGTGGACATCACCATCCCCGACTCCTCAGGATGGGGGGAAGAACTATGGACTAGAGTGGACTTACTTGTAGTCTACTATAGACATAATGTGATTTAAGCATTGGAAGAAATTACAACATTAAGGTGGAGCCAGTGGCCACTGGAGACTCTGGGGGCAGAGAGAGAGAAAAGCAGTTGTAATACAGGGGCTTTTTCGAGACTTGGGAATTGTCCTGAGTGACATTGCAATGACAGATATAGGCCATTTAATATCATCATATAACATGCAGAACTGTGTGGGAGTGTGGTCTACAATGTGAACTATGGTCCATGCTTAATGGCAAAGCCCCAGGATGTGTTTATCAATTGCAATTAATGTGCCATACTAATGAAGGATGTTTATTGGGAGGGTGTGGGAGGTGGGGCATATGGGAATCCCTATAATTTTTGTATAACATTTATGTAATCTAAATATCTTTTTGAAAAATAAAAGTAAAAATATTAGCCAAGGCTGAGAGTCACTGCTCTGAGCAGTGTAAAACACAGGAAGCTCATCATTTGTGGTGGGAAGGAGGCAGTCAGAGAGAGAGTCCCCTGAAAGAGGAATGGAATGGGAGATAAAAATGCAGGCTGTAGGGTTATTATGCTAAGCAAAAGTTAGAGGGAGGGGAGCTAAAAAAATTAAAAATAATAAAAAAAAAAATACATAGAGTTGTGAATATATTTCCAGTATGTTGTTACCAAACCAGTCTTATCAGGTGGGTAGCCACTTCCCATTCTATCCTTACTCCAGGTCACACTGCAAGCTCAAGCAGAAGAGCTAATAGCAGGAGTTTCTCAAGGTGCTCTACTCAGGCTTGGATTTCAAAACACCAGGGAGTGAGACTGTGTTCCTAGGACTAGTAGAATCCCTTTCAAACATAAAGTGCCTGTGTGCCTGTTAAGCTAGGACTCTTACTGTGTAATGCTCTGAAAACAAATACCCAAGCTTCCAGGCAAAGAAAGGGAAGAATCTTAGTTTGATCTGATTGCAGTGAGCTGTTTCTTGGAGCAGGACAGCTGCTGCTAAACCCTATGCAGGCTTCAGGTGGCTTGGCTCAGCAGTCATTAGTAGAGAAGAGCTGGTGCCCTAGCAGAATGAGTTGAAGTTCTGGAGTCAGCATCTTGTATTCACAGCTGTCAGGCAATCAACACAATTAGAGCTCATTGGCATTTTAAAAGCTTTCTGAGAGCCAGGGCAAATAGGCCAAGGCAATGTCTTAAGACCTTTGCAAAGAGGCGAGATGCCATTTTTCAAGCTTCAGTCAGGTCAGGCAATCAAAAACATTTGCTTTGCTTTGTCTTTGAAGGCTTGGCCATTGTTGGAGGATGGAAGAAATAAGGGCTGTGCTCCAAGCTTTCCCTTTGTTGAGCTGTACTCTTCCTATGCTTTAGAGATTGCAGTACTTAGGGCTTTGTTATTAGGGTCTGAATGCACATATACATGAGTTCCCATGGATTTAAATACTATCCAGGATTCACAAATTATGTCTCCATCCCCAAACATTTCCCTTAACTTCAGACTCATATGTCCAACTGCCTACTTGGACTGTCTACTAACATCTTTACTTGACTGTCTGATAAGCATCTCAAATTTTTCCATCACAAACCTCTTCACCCTAGAATGTTCCAAATCTCAGCAAATAGTCTCATCAAAACCCTTGATGTCATCCTTGTCTCCTTACATTGTTTCATACCTCACATCCAATCACCAGCAAATCCTGTCAATTCCACCTACAAAGTATACCCTGAATCTAACCTTGTCTTGCTTTCAGCTTGCTCTTATCCTGGACTGTGTCCTTGCACCTCTCACCTGGACTAATTCAATAGTCTCCCAACCAATCTTACTTCCCTCTTTCCCTATACTGTCTCCTTCAGCCCATAGTCTATTCTCCACCTACCAGTCATATTGCTCCCTTTAAAAGTAACAAGATCATATCACTCAATGCTCAAGACTTTCCAATGACTCCCTATTACTTTTGGAATAAAGGCAAAATCCTTAGCAAGATCTACAACAAAGTTACTAGAGCTAATAAATGAATTCAGCAAAGTGGTGGGTACAAGAATAATACGTAAAAGCAGTAATGAGCAATCTGAAAAGGAAATCAAGAAAAATATTCCATTTACAATAACAGCTAATAGAATAAAATATATAGGAATAAGTTTAACCAAATATTGAGAAATAAATTTAATCTAGGAATCAAATGCCTAAGAATAACTTGTACAGAGGAAACTATAGAGCATTGCTGAAAGAAATTTTAAAAGACCTAGAAAAATGGAAGGATAGTCTGTGTTCACAGATGGGAGGAGTAAATATTGTTAAGATATCAATTCTACTCAAAGTGATTTACAGATTCAGAGCAATCTCAATCAAAATTCTGACAGCCTTCTTTACAGAAATGGAAAAATCAACCATCAAATTCATATGGAAGGGTAAGGGGACCTGAATAACCAACCATCCTGAAAAAGAACAAAGTTGGAGAACTCACACTCTTGTTTTTAAAACTTATTACAAAGCTACAGTAATCAAAATAGCATGACTAATGTGGCCTCTCTCTAAGCCAAACTCAGCATATAAACTTACTGCTTTCACCAACCCCATCCCTGCCATGGGACATGACTCCCAGGGATGAGCCTCCCTGGTACCCAGGGATTATTATCAAGTGACTAGTGATGCATTTGGAAAAAGATCATGACCAAAAGGGGAACATATTAAATACAGAAGAGTTTTTTAGCTAAGAGATTTCAAAGTGAGTCAGGAGGTCATTCCAGAGGTTCCTCTTATGCATGTATCAGGGGGGACTCACTGATTGTTGCAGTAAACAGTGCCTCAAGCAGGGGGCTCCTGAGGGTTCTAGAGACATCTAGACACTATCGGCATCACAGACAGCCCCAGGAATTTGACACCTGGTCAGTGGGTCTTACCTTGGAATATTTGATAATCAATCCCCCCAATATATTGGAGTTGGACTCTTTTATAATTTTCCTACACGTGGTTCTTCTTCCCCTTTTATTTGAACCTATAATTAGTACTATATCCATTAAATATGTGTCCCAGAGACTTACATCTTCTCGCTGTTCATACGGTGGTTGAGCCCTGAATCTCAGCATAGTTGCAACCAACACCTACCTTCCAATTCATCAGACTCGCCCAGGATAGCTAACAAAAGGATGATGATGGACAATGCCCATCCCAAAAGACAGAGAATATTTATGACTGCAAGCAAGACAGTTCCATCCATCTGACTTACGGGATCTAAGCCCCCTCTCAGCCGGAATCAGAGAGCATCACTATTCCAAAATCCTCAGAATTGAGGAATGAGCAACATTAAGGGGGAAATGGAACTATCTACTCTATCTACTAAAGTAGACTTATTATTCTAGCAATGGAAGAACTTGTAACTTTGATATAAAGGCAGTGGTCACCAGAGGTTCTGAGGGGAGGGAATGGGAAGAATAGGTATAACATGGAACATTTTGGGGATATTGGCATTGTTCTGTGTGACATTGCAATGATGGTTACAGGCTATTGTACATTTTGTCAAAACCTATAAAATTGTGAGGTGCAAAGTGTAAACCATAATGTAAACTATAGACCATGGTTAGCAGCAATGCTTCAATATGTGTTCATCAATTGTAACAAAGGTACCACACTAATGAAGATGCTGTTAATGGGGAAAAGTGTGTGGGGCGGTGAGGTATATGGGAATCCCTTATATTTTCAAAGAAACATTTATGAAATCTAAAGCTTCTTTAAAAATAATGATAACAATAAAAGAAAAGGGAAAAAAGAGCATGGTACTGGCACAAGGGCACATATATAGACCAATGGCATAGAATTGGGAGTTCAGAAATAAACCCTGACATCTAAGGCAAACTGGTTTTTGACAAGTGTGCCAATTCCATTTAATGGAGGAAAGAATAGTCTTTTCAACAAATGGTGCTGGGGAAAGTGGATATCCATATGCAAAAGAATGAAAGTGGACCCCTCTCTCACACTATATACAAAAATGGATCAAAGATCTAAATATAAGAAGTAAAACTATAAAACTCCTAGAAGAAAACCTAGGAAGCATCTTCAGGACCTTGTATTAGGCAATGGTTTCTTAGACTTTACATCAAAAGCATGGGCAACCAAAGGAAAAATAGATAAATGGGACTTCATCAAAATTTAAAACTTTTGTGCATCAAAGGTCATTATTAAGAAATTGAAAAGACAACCTAAAGAACAGGAGAAAATATTTGGAAACCATATATCTGATAAGGGTTTAGGATCTAGAATATATCAGTAAATCTTATAACAAAAAAAGGACAAAGAACCCAGTGAAAAATAGGAAAAGAATTTGAATAGATATTTCTCCAAAGAAGGTATACAAATGGCCAATAAGCACATGAAAAGATACTCAACTTCATTGGCCATTAGGGAAATGCAAATCAAAACCAAAATGAGATACCATTTCACACCCACTTGAATGATTGCTGTTTTTAAAAATGGAAAATAACAAGTGCAGGAGACATGTGAAGAAATAAGAACACTCATACATTGTTGGTGGGAAAATAAAGTGGTGCAGCCTCTGTCCTCTGATGCATTGACAGTTTGGCGATTACTCAGAATTACCAGATGACCTGGCAATCCCATTCTAGGCAAAGAATTGAAAGCAGGCACTCAAACAGATATTTGCACACCGATGTTCATAGCAGCATTATTCACAACTGCCAAAAGGTGGAAGAAACCCAAATGCACAAAAATGGAAGAATGGATTAACAAAATGCAGGATATACATGCAATGGAACATTACTCTGCCATTAAAACGAATGACATTCTGAAGTATGCTAAAACATGGATGGACCTTGAAGACATGTTGAGTGAAATAAGCCAGACACAAAGGACATATATTTTATGATCTCCCATATATTAAATAATTAGAATATACAAATTCATGTCAGAAATTAGAATAAAGTTTACCAGGGGTGGGGGTGGGGAATGGGCAGTTAATCTTAATTGGTACAGAGTTTCCAATTGGTGATGGAAAAATTTGGTAATGGATGGTGGTTATAGTAGCACAACATTGTAATTGTAATTAACATGACTGAAATGTATATATGAAAGTAGTTTAAATGGTTATCTTGTTACCAGAATAAAAATTTGAAAATAAAAACATAGAACTGTACAACACAAGGGATGAACCCTACAGTAATGTTTTATCATTTGTAACAAAAGTACCATTCTAATGCAAAAATGTTGATAATGAGGAAAACCTTGGGGGGGGTGGATTATATGGGAACTCTGTACTTTCCGCATGATTTGCTAAGTGTACAATTACTCTAATTTTTTTTTTTAATTAATCTTTAGAAAGACTATAAAGTCCTTCATAATCTGGTCCCTGGCTACCTCTCCAAAGTCACCTACTAACACTTTTCCCCTTACTCACTCACACAAGTCATCTTACTATTCCTCAAACACCCTGAGAATATTCCCTTCTCAGAGCACTTACCTTCACTGTTTCCTGGGGCTGAAATGTCTTTCCCTCCAACCAGCTACATGGCTCACTCCCTCACTTCACTGAATTTTCTGTTTAAAGCTTACCTCTTTGTAAGGCCATTCCTGAGCATTCCCCATAATTCACTATTCTGCAAGCCTATGTTAGTTTCCTATTACTGCTGTAATTTACTAACACAAAATTAATGACTTAAAATAACTCAAATTTATCTTACAGTTCTGAGATCAGAAGTCCAGAATCAGTTTCACTGAACTAAAATCAAGAGTCAGCAGCCCTGCTTTCCTTCTGGAGATTACAGGAGAGAGTCCATTTCCTTGCCTTTTCCAGTTTTTAGAAGCTGCCTGCATTTCTTGGCTCATGGCTCCTTCTTCAATCTTCAAAGACAGCAGTGAAATACCTTCTCTTCTCTCTGACCTCTGTTTCTGTCCTCACATCTTCTCTCTTTCTGATTTTGGCTTTCTGGCCTTCTTATATAAGGACCCTTGTGATTACACCAGGCCCACTTGGATAATCATTAATGCCAAGTCTCTTTCACCAGGTAAGGTAATATTTTCAAGGTTCTGGAATTGCAACATGGGCATCTTTAGGGAACCATTAATCTGTCAACCGCACCCTGCTTTATTTTCTACAGTACTTATCATTAATTCTTATTACATATTTACCTATTTTTACTAATTTTATTTAAAACTTTTTAAGGGAATTTATATTCCCTACCCTACAAGCAAAAAGTCCCCTTTTTCCCCCAGCCCTGATAACCTCTAAGCTACTTTCTGTCTCTATGAATTTACTGTTTATAGATATTTCATATAAGAGTAATTACACAGTATTTGTCCTAGGTGCCTTGTTTATTTCACTCAGCATGTTTTCAAGGTTCATTCATGTTGCGGCATGATTCAGAACTTCATTTCTTCTTACAGTCAAATAATATTCCATAGTGTGTATTATCACATTTGTTTATATATTCATCTATTGATGGACATGTGGGTTGTTTCCACCTCTTGGCTATTGTGAATAATGCTGCTTTGAACACTGGTGTACAAGTGTCTGAGTCCCTGCTTTTAATTCCTTTGGGTATATATATATAGGAGTGGAATTGCCAGGTCATATGGTAATTATTCATTTAACCTTTTGAGGTACTACCGTACTGCTTTCCACAGTAGCTGCACCATTTTATATTCCCACCAACAATACAAAGGGGTTCCATTTTCTCTGCCTCCTCTCTAGCACTTCTTATTTTCTGTTGTTTTTTTTAAAAAAAATAAAGGCCATCCTAGTGAGTATGAAGTGGTATCTCATTATGGTTTTTATTTGCATTTCCCTAGTAAGTAATGATGTTGCAATCTTTTCATGTGTTTATTGGCCATTTGTAGATACTCTTTGGAAAAATATTCAAGTTACTTTACAGAATTAAGGACTTCTTACTGCTAGTGCATGACCTTGAGATCCCATGTGATCTGATTCCCTTCCACCTTCTCGACCACCATCTCCTATCGTTTCTCTTCCTATCTTACTACATTGTGTCTAACTACAGTGGCTTTCTTTCTCTTGCTCAAATAAATTAAGTTCATTCCTGCCTCAGGGCCTCTGCTGTTGTTTCCATGGCCTGGAACACTTTTCACCCAGGTCTCTGCCAGGCTCTGCCTGGCATCCAGGTCAACTTCACGTCACCTTCTCAGAGGGCCTTCTCTGGCCAGCCAACCGAAAGGTGACCCACTTACTCAAGGTTACTGTCTTCATTGAGATCTGCACTAAGTAAAAGTAAGTCGATGATTTTACTTATTTCTTGTCTGTCTTCCCTCTTCCATCAGTTTGTTAGCTCAGTGAGTACAGTGACCTATTCTGCCTATTTATGATTTTATATCTTGTACATAAAACGGTGCTTTTCGCATAGAAGATGCTCAATAATTGTGTTGAATAAGTGAGGGAAAAAATTAACTTTTTACAAACGTGAGGTCCTTTATTAAATTCTGATATTATGGAACCTATTATGTATGTCTTGTAGGTGAGAAAAAGAAAAATTCCTGACAGCAAGCCATATTTCATTTCTCCAGGTCAGCATTTATTTTGGGTGAAGTGAGTTTTAGTTGTGCCCATCTCTGTCATTGCTGATGTTAGGTGGGCATGTTGTCAAGGTGCCAAGGGGACTGCTTCCCTCTAATGGTGAGTGGAGATTTGCCAGAACATTCCTGCTACTCTGCCTCCTGCTGCCTAAAAGATGGCGGACCATAGGTCCCCACAACAATTACAATGGAAACAGAAAAATTCGAGAATCCTACCAAGTCAGAATAACAAATTTTCTGCATGTGCCAGTTTTTTTCCACTAAAATTGAAACTCTGTTTAAAATGAATTGCTCAACTGTGTTCTGGGTCACATCTTACCCAACATGATCTCTGGCATCTCAATAAGCAGTAACAGTAAGTAGTATACAGGAAAGGAAAGTAGGCTCCCTCTTTCCTTTCCCCCAGGTTTTTAACTTCTTTTCAGGTAGGCTTTGATATTCATAAACTTGTAGCAAAAACTTTGAAATATTATTCCCACCAAAGAGAGATTTTGAACCACACTCACAGTAACTGCTAACAATGCTGTAGTATGGAAGCTTAAATTAGGTATAATTAGGTACACAGTTAAAAGAGGTAGTTTAAATTAGAAATCTATTCTCTTTTTCTATATACATTAGATAGAGAAAGAGAACAAGAGAGAAATAAATAGATAGTTTGAGAGAGAAATTATGGCAATGAGCAAAGCAATGAACAAAATTATAACAATAAACAAAGACATTATACAGAGGAGAGCAATGTCCTTTCTCACTGCTGAAAATTGCCTGCCACTTTCAGATTCTTGGTAACAAGGAGTTTGGTACTAGACTCACTATCGTTTACTGTATTATCTGTCAGCATTTGGGGGGAGTGGCAGTGTCTATGTAGACAACCTGCACAATACCCTAGACCCAAATTTCCATTATAGCCCTATCCCAACAATCTTATGGAGCCCTCCATTGCAAGCACACATTCTCATAACATCCTCCATACCTGGTAGACTTCTTGAAATCTTAAACTCTAAGAGCACTTTTTCTGAACACATCCATGTGCTTAACAGTCATCACTTCATTTCAAATGAACCCCACACAAACATACACACACAGATGCCCTGAGATACTGATGCTGTAGCTGAACTATTGCTTGAAATATGCATTTTAAGTATACATACCAGGTGATTCTATGTAAGGTTCTGCATAGACAACAGTTTTACAATCACTGTGTGTGTGCTTTCCTCTTTTTCCTGCCGTCTACCCTTGCTTTTTTATGTTTAAAAAAATGCAGTTTCTTAAATCTTGTTTATCATTTGAAAGTATAGAACACCCAACAAAAACTGGTTTTAAAATAAGGGTTTTATTTCTCACTCTAAAAAGAGGCCCAAAATCAAACTGTTTCTTGGGTATGTTCATCCCATACGATGTCATAGAGAAGCCAGGGTCTTTCCTAGTTTCTACTTCACTACCCCCAGGTATCAACAAGGAGTCCACTAGTGACTCCAAGATGGCATCATATCCTTTCCCAATGTGTTCAAAAGTTTCTTCTTGGGCATTCATTTCTTACCAGGGAAGAAAATGTTTTCCAAAATCCTCCCAGCAGATTTCCTCTCAGATCCCATTGACCAGAACTAGGCAGACTACCTGTGCTCTAGCTTCTAGGGAGTCTGGAAGCTTCTATGTGGGAGGTGAGACCGACTAGCATGGAAGAAGGAGTGGGGGATTACTGTTGATTAGGCAACTAACAGTGCCATATCTTATTATTCTAGGCTATATCAATTATCTGAAGCTGTATGACAGACAAGCCTTAAACTTATTGGCTTAAAGAAATAATGATTTATTATTTAATATTCTTTGAGTTGGCTGGACTACCTGGGTAGTTCTTATGCTCATGGGCCATCAACTGGATGCACCTACATTCAGTGGGAAGCTCAGCTGGGGCTGAATTATCCAAGGTGGCTTCACTCACATGTCTAGCATCTCAGGTGAGGTGGCTAGAATGACTGGAGGTGAGCTGAGCCTCTCTCTCTCTCCATGTGTTCCCTTGTCATACAGTAGTCTTACCTACGCTTCTCTAAATAATGAGGCTGAAGCCCAAGAGATCAAGCAGAACTTGCCAGACCTATTAAGGCCTAGGACTGGAACTGCCACAACATCACTTTTACATCTTACTACTAGTCAAAATAAGTCAGGAAGATAGCCCATATTCAAGGAAAAAGGGAAATAGTGTCTACCACTTAATGGGAGCAGCCATCACATTACAAATGGGCTTAAATATGGAGATAGAAGGAATTGTTGACAGCCATATTTGTAGATAGTCTACCATAGTCCACTCTCTGGCCACACTGGTTAATATCTCACCCATATACTCACTCCTTTTCAGGACCTGCCAAAGTCTCATCCAGTTATAGTATCAGGTGCTAAGTCCAGTATCTTATGGATAAGGCTTTTTGGGTGTGCTCCTCTGTGATGGTTAGTTTTATGTGTCAAGTTGGCTAGACTATAGTACTAATTTATTCAATCAAAAGTCAATCCGGGGAAGCGGCTGTGGCTCAATCAGTAGGGCTCCCGTTTACCGTATGGGAGGCCCCAGGTTCAGTTCCCGGGGCCTCCTGGTGAGGGCGGGCCCGCCCCCCTGGCGCGGTTGGCTGACCCGGCGAGCACGGGCAGCAAGGCGGGGATGAATGAATAAATAAATAAAATCTTAAAAAAAAAAAAAAAAAAAAAAAAGTCAATCCGGGTGTTGCTGTGGAGCAGGCGTTCTTAACCTTTTATTTCCACACACCCCTTTGCCAGTCAGGTGAAAACCACTTACTAAGTCCACACTATACTGTATATTATTTAATAAATATATCACACCCGCACCAACACATCCCCACAAGAATAATGTTTTTTTGAATTTCATTTCAAGCATAAAGAACCCCTGCTGTGGAGGTACTTTGTAATATGTTTGGGTTTTTTTGTTTTGTTTTTAATAATGGTTCAAAATATGGCTGGGGCATGGCCATGAATAGAGGAAGTGGGCTGGCCTGTGGAGTTCACCTTGGAAAGCTAGTTGGGTGGCGGTGCTGGCAGGGGAGGGGAGGGCGTGGGCCATTTGCAGTCCGACCTCTCCTTCCTTGGGCAGTTTGGAAAGTCTTGAGTAGGGTGAAAGGCTCATAGGTGAGGCAGGATGGGCACAACCCCTGGCAGGATGGTGGGGGGATAGGTGGCCCCAAACACAGAGGGCCTAGCCCTGGCCCCTGGGAGTTGCTGGGGTAGGTGCTAGCCTGCCACCAACCCAGGAAGAAGAGCTTGAACTGGCTGATTGTGGACTGAGAGGACGGAGTCAGACTGGGAGGAGTGGGGGTAGATTCCCTCTGTGTCACAGCTGCCAATGCGAGACCAGGCCCAGCAGGCCAGGCAGGCTGGGGGTGGACACAGAAGACACCCTGTCCAGAAATGGCCCTTTTTCCTGGAGGTGGAGCACAAAAGGCCTTGGCCAACGCCTGCCCCGCCACTTCACAAGGCAGCAAAGAAGTGAGAAAAGGAGAAGTGGACTTTAAGTATGGAAATTATCCTGCATAATCTGAGTGGGCCTGATCCAGTAATTAAAAGTCCTTAAGAATAGAACTGAAATTTTATATGCAAACACACGCACACACATCCTACTGATTCTGTTTCTCTGGAGAACCATGACAGATACAGCATCTTATTCTGGGACTCTGCAAACTAAAAAGTTATCTATCCACACACACCCAATATATAATGATATGACAAGGAGAGGATAACCTCAAGAGACAATCCCATTCAAAAAGGGGAAAAAATGTAAAATACCTAGAACCACTAGTCCATAGCAATTCTGAAATTCAAGTAGGCATGTGTTGCCAGTTCCCTAGATTCTGGAAAAGATAATGTTCCTTATCTAGCATCCAGGTCTGCTCCCTGGGAGTGGTTCCCTAATTTGTTTTATTAGCAGTTCTTGTCTCCAGACTCTGTGCTTTTGGTCCTGCCCTCCATGTCATTCTTTTTTCAACCAGTAATGGCCCATGGATGCAGCTTGGTAGGTTTTTTCAGTCTTTTTTCAATCCATGAAAATTGAAGGTCCAGAATTCTCTTAATTTAGAATAGGTTCTGTCTCTTTTAGTCTAAACAGACACAACTGCTTTAGAAGCTTTGTGAACTTTCTTTGCATAGTCCATATATATACATTGGGCTTCAAGTCAGGGTACTGTCGAATAATACTCCTAAGATTCTTAGAAGCCCTTTTGTCTCATAAACTATGTCATATAGTGACACCCTTGATTGGTGCTGGACAATGAGAGCATGTTTAACTGGCAGCACCCTGCATTTGACCTTTGAGTTGAGGCCATCTTTTAGTTTTAGAGTACTTTGTCAGCCAAAGAATCTGGTCTGTATCCTCTATATTTCCTCCAAATTGTGCTTGCTGATCACTGTCTTGTAAAACCTTATCTTTCATGGCTAAAAGAAGCCAATCAGAAGATTAAAATTCTTCCTGAAAATCTTAGCAAGATCCACAGGTTAATTAGGTACTTCTCCTATCTTCCAAATTACTGCAGATTTGTTGCAGGTCATCTCTGAAGACAAACTACACATGGCCTCACCTTCTGCTGGCATAGATATAACTTCAGCTTCTCTCTTACCAGCACCTTCATCGCTCTTGCCCAAATGTAATGAAAACTTGCAACTGTCTACTGTTCCCACTCTGAAGTGTGGACCACTGAAAGATTACTGCAAATATGTGTGAACTGAGACTACTCTACAAACTACTTCAATGTCATCGTCTCCAGACTTTGCTTAGCCTTCAGCCCTGCTATGCTAGTTGTGGCAGTTTAGTATTGTTTATGAATTCCAAAAATAGATACTGGATTGTGTTTGTAAACTGATCTGTTCCTCTGGGCATATTAGATTGTATTAAATTCAGAGGTTTCACTTTTACTTGATTAAATTATGATTAGGGTTTTGATTCGGCCATGTCAGTAGGACATTGAGTCCCCAGAGGACTCACAGAGAAAAACCACACAGCAGAGAAGAGAGTCTGAGTTTGAGTTTTGGTGCTGGAGCCCTGGGAAGAACACAGAGGAATAGAGATGGCTCTGTAGACACGGCAGAGGCCCCGGGAAGAGAGAGAGCCTGATAGTCTACAGCTGACCTTGTGGAGAGACCAGAGCAGCTGAGTCCGGAAAGAATCAAGCCCGGGGAGAAAGACAAAGCCTTATGCCAGCCAACAGCTGAGATGGAAAGGAGGTGGGACCATGGAGCCTTAGAAGGAAGAGGAAGGATGAACCTTTGCAGATGTCGGCAGCCATCTTGCTCCAACACATGGCAATAGACTTTGGTGAGGGAAATAACTTATATTTTATGGTCTTATGACTGTAACCTTCTACCCCAAATAAATACCCTTTATAAAAGCCAACCAATTTCTGGTATTTTGCATCAGCACCCCTTTGATTGACTAATACACTAGTATAACCTCTCCTTATACCCAGAGAGGCTGTTCTAAACCTTCAGTTCTCTTCGTCAAATCCCTCTTTCTTAGAGGATCAACATGACTCTACCTTTACATAAAATATCAGATAAGAATAATTCCCATTATTCTTTTACCGTTTCCCCTAAAATTCTCTTTCCCTACTCTGACTCCTGTCTCTGGAAAGAAGTACCCTTTCTGTCCAGAATTTACCTATGTTCTAGATCATCTACCTTCCTCTCCACCCAACACCTTCCCCTTTCTAACATACTCACATTCTACTCAATTTCATTTTCATTACATCCAAGGTTTTTCCAGCTTAAAAAATGTTCAAGCAACAACAAAAACCTCTCGTTTCAAGCAACACTCCATGAGCTGTGGCAAAAAATAAAAAATAAGAATAAAAACCCACATCAAACTGGCTTTAAAAAATTAAACCTAAGTAAGGAGGTAGTGATGGCTTCTGGAAAGACTTGATCCAGCAGCTCAAATACTCATCTCTTTCTTCACTCTTCCTTCTATAGTGTAAGAATCACCCTCAGTTTCATGCATGTCCCTGTATCCCACTCTCTCTCCCTCAATTAGCCATATTACTGCCACATTCCAGACAACTAATCCTCATCCCACATTTATCCAAAGAATGCATGTTTCTGTTGGTATTACCCACATAGACAAAGAAGTTTCCCTTTTCCAGAAATCCCAGTAAACTTTCCTTGAATATCATTTATTCTTAATAGCTTAGCATTTATCAACTTACAGAAGAAGACTTATGATGTGTATTTTTTTTAATTTATTGGCCTAAAACAATAAAGGTTTATTATTTATTTTCCATGTCCCTATGAGTAAAGGTAGGCAGAAAACTAAAAAGAAAGCAAACATAAGAGGCAAAAGCCCCAACTTTTTACAAAGACAGAGAAAAAAAAAAATTAAGACTAGATTAGAGTCCAGGTCTACATAAAACTGACACTTCTGATTAATTGAATACATTCAGAGGAAAATCAAGTTAACAGGTACTTTGGGCACTCAAAGATGTACCCCTGTAGAGCTAAGGTTATATAACCCTTAGTTTTTAAGCTCCCAAAGAAAGTACTGGTCCAAAGTCCCATATAACCCTAAAATAGAGATAGGGCTTATAGAAGTTTGTCACTTAAACTCATTTGGACCCCAATTAGTTGTTTTTATTTTTTTAATTCTATAATCTAAGCTTTTTAAATTTGTGTGTTTAATGAGTGTTTGTGAAACCAGGGAAGATGCTGTATTTTTCCCTAAGACTTTATTTATCAGTATACATGCTGCCCCCCAAATTTAATGTGTGTCACTTTTCACATGGAAAATAACTGATAGTTTATTTTTGATGCTTTTAATGAATCTGAGGATAAGACTTTTAAGAAAAATCGCACTTAGTTTATTTTTAAGCAAAATCACAGTTTATTTGGTGGGTCCATTCATACTTTACTAAATCTAGATGTCAGTTTAGGGTAATTCACACAAGTAAAACCCAACAAAACTTTTAAGGAGTTCAGATGCTTATTAAATAGCTGTTAAGGGAAGCGGATGTGGCTCAAGAAGTTGGGTGCCCGCCTACCACATGGGAGTCCTGGGTTCAGTTCCTGGTGCCTCCTAAAGAAGACAAGCAAGACAGCGAGTTGATGTGATGGGCGGTGAGCTGACACAAGATGATGCAACAAGGTGATTCAATGAAGAGACACAACAAGGAAACACAATGAGAGACACAACAAGCAAGGAGCGGAGGTGGCTCAAGCAATTGGATGCCCCCTTCTACATGGGAAGTCAGGTTCCTGGTGCCTCCTAAAAAGAAGATGAACACACAACAAACAGACCCAGAGAGCAGACAGCAAGTGCAAACAATGGGGTGGAGGTGGGGAAATAATTAAATAAAAATAAATCTTTAAAAAATATATATAGCTATTAGTTGTCACCTTGGTCAATTATCAAAATTGATACTCTGTGAATATTCTCGCTGTCCTGATTTTGTGATAATCAGAGTAGGCTAAACATTCGTTATATTAGAAACCATGCATGTGTCCCCAGAACTAGTTTTTCTCCCTAGGTCTGGTTTTTGGAGTGCTGGTGATAAACTAAGCCTGATTTATTGTGTGACCATCCTGTATGGGAGGAGACTGTAGCTTTGGGTGTCTTTGGTCAACCTTAAGAGATATAGCAGGGAAACAGATGTGGCTCAAATGGTTGGGCGTCCATCTCCATATGGAGGGACCTGGGTTCGATCCCCAGGACCTCCCGGTAAAAATGAAAGGAGAGATATAGAAGGCATGTGGGCCACTAGGCCTCGTGCGTGGATGTGCCGCCAGGCCCTGCGAGCAGGTAAGCCCCCCATGTCCCATGCACAGGTGCGCCACGCAGCAAGATGATGACATAACAGGAGAGTGACACAAGGGAGAACCAAGACGTGATGCACCGAAAAACCAGGAACTTAGGTGGTGCAGGCGGTAGGATGCCTCTCTCCAACATTAGAGGTACCAAGGATGGAATCCCAGTGAAGACAGGAGGAGAAAGATGAGAAGAGAGGGCAGGAAACTGATACAGAGTCGACCGGCGAATGGACACAGAGACAGCAAAAACAGGGGGGCGGGGGAGCAGTAAAAATGGATAAAAGTAAATAAATAAACCATTAAAGAAAAATCTATAGGGAAGGGAGATACGGACTATAGTTAGTAGTAATACTTTGACGATGGTCTTTCATGATTTGTTAACAAATGTTTCACAACAATGCAGGGTATTTGTGGGGAGATGATGTGTGGGAGCCCTGCATGATGTTATGCTTGTTTGTTTTGTAAGTTCACGATGTTTACTAAACACTTATAGTTTATGTATGTTCATGTATGAATGATATACTTCAATAAATTGTTTAAAAAATTAATACTAACTAAAATATGGTGTAAGTTATATGTTATATCATTAAAAGTTCATGGTGATATTTTCAGAAGACTTTAAATGAATTCACTTATATTTATATATATTTAACATGCCAATTTATTATAGACTTTAGCATATTATAAATTATTCATGATATTTTTCCTTTACAATTTATTTTACGTAAATTTACTATTCATTAATTAGGGAAAAACAAAACTTTGGTAAGTAAAATTTCTCTTTGCTTAACATTTCTAATATGCTAGTCAGAGTCAAAAACGCATTGAAAGAATTTCTTTATCCAAGAATATCATCTTGGGATTGCATCTATTAACTAAGAAATTCATGCAGTAAAGACATATTGCAATAAACATCCCTACTTAGATTCCAGTTGTAACAATTATTACTGTTATCTCAAATGTGTATTTAGTCACTGGCTGGAATAAAGATTATTCAGTTAACTGAATAACAATGATAAGTGATGTCACCCCAAGACTTCTTTTTAGAATCACTCTCTATTCCTCTCTATCCTTGCATGTGGACATTATATAGTCATTTACCTGCAAACTACCACAGATTATAAATTTGTAATACCCTGCTATGAATAGACAAGCCTTACAATTATTAGTGGCATCAGCAGTAAGGAATTAACAGTTCTCCTGAGCAGCACACACCCCTTCATTGACGTCACAGAAAGTAGTGGTGATCTCTTAACAGACATCATTGAGAGAGAATGCTGAAGAAATATTATTGATATGCCAAGTTTATACAATGGACATTTTAAAGTAGAAATTAGAAGTTAGGAGAATTCAACATTTATCTCAACCAATAACACATAGTGTGTATAAATAAGGTAATTATAAAGTATCTTTGTTATTCCTCAGTTTTCTGTGATTTTATACTAGACCACCTTCCATGAATACTGATGCTGCTACAATTTCTGTTCCCTAGATACTTGTCATAATAATTTGTGGATAGTGCTAAAGTGAATACCTGGCATTGTTGAAAGTGATAACTCTATGTTCTTCTTTAAATTCTGCTGTACTGATGTAGAGGATCATATTCCTCATAAACTTATCACTTTTCTATTCTAATGGACATTTTAAAGGAGACAAACTTAACAAACAACTATTTTATTAACCATATACATGTGACTATAAAGTAATGTCTTTGAAATTGTGGTTTTCCATTTCTGTGCTTTCATTTCCTATGGGTGTCCTAATTTTTTAAAAATTTGTTGAATGCTATTTAACTTCATTTCTGGAATATAAAGTGGTTGTAGGTAGATTCTGTTGGAATCTATCTCTGATCTATTGTAATCCAAAATCTTCAGTTACGATAAGAAAGTTTGGGACTATTTTGGGCAATGCTAAAAATAGAAAAATAGAACAGGAACAATTGCTGAAAGAATGATGAATAGAAAATAAATAGTATGTATTCAAGAGTTCTGCATGAAGGTAAAAAAATATATATGTATATATATATATATATATACATGGCATGGTCTGGAAATAGCCTGTAATATTCTTCTTTTAGTCCAATTCTGGTTCATATTTAACCAAATGATAGCAATTAAAAGGAAAGATGACAGATGTCTCAAATTTACTGATCCTTGAAAGACGGATAAAGGTTTGTTGCCATGTAGTATCATAAGAAAATAGTTTTATTTCTTCCTTTTTTTTTTTTATAGGATTAATGCTTATAACTTTCACAAGGCTGAAAACCATTTGTGGTCCTCTCCATTCTCAACTGAATTGATCTACGGCATAATGATTAAGACAATGGACTTTAGCATCAAACTGGTGAGGTCTGAGTCTCTTGGAGTGTTAGATAGTGTTAGCAGCAAACAAGGTTCTTTTTCTTGGAAAGCCCCCATTCTACTGTGGGAGAGAGATGATTTTAAAACCTGAACAAATAAAAAGCAAGGTAAAATTAGATAGTGATAAGTGCTCTGACAAAGGGAGGGGCAATATAATAATGATTTGGTGGGGCTGAAGAAGGTTGATACTTTAGGTGGGGATCAGGAAAGACATATTTGAAGAAGTAACATTTGACCTAGAACGTGAATCAGGAAAGGAAGACAGCAATGCAAATATCTTGGTATCCCAGCTTCCTGCAGCTTCCCCATCTGTAAAATAAGGCAGAGGGCTGCTTTGATGATGAAAGATGTGAATGAATGAAGAGCACTTGGCACTGACAGTAAATGTGTGAGGCAGTCTTTCTGGCTATCTCTCCTTAAGACATCAAAGCCTGAAGCAGGGCTAGCTGTTAATCTTGTTAAAATAAGTTACCAAGTTATCGCATATGCTAGTTATCTCATATCTCATATATGCTAGGTTCAACATATCCTGAACATGTCGTTTCAGAATCAGATTCATGCCTTTGTGTTGTTCCATACCTGTGCATCTGTAAAGATGATTACTGCCACTATCTATCCACATCTAAATTAGCTGGACAAATAGCACAATGCTCTTTGGATGACCAAATACACATTTAATGTAACTAAAGAACTAGTCCAGCATTAACACAATGCTCTGCATTTTCAGGTATTTTTTTAATTAACAATTTAAACAGAAGTCCCCAGAGACTATGGCCTTGTTAATACCACTAGTTTGGCTACACAGTTAATTCCATCAGAGCCACTGAATCAAGTGTTAGTGTGTGTGAAGAGAGTCCGTGAGTCAATTGCCAGTACAGAATTCTTCCTGACATAGGAAGGCAGACAATCTCAACTTTTGAGTGCATACAGTGCAGATTTACAGTTGAATGGTTCTTGACAATAGTGTCCTCTGAAACATAATGCTTGGCCAGGAGCCAATGATTATGCCACCATACAAATCACCGCATCTGACGCCAGAACGTCTCTTTGCAATGGTAACAACAAGAGTTCTCAGTCCTGGTGTTCCACAAGATGTTGCACTGGCTCTTTTATTCCTTAGCAGACATTGGAATTAAAGATTTTATTTAGATAGTTTTCAGGAAAGAAGTGGTGATTGAGGGAGAAGGAAAGAGGAGGTTTTAGTGTAATTTAAGAAACAGCTTTGCTATTTCGTGATTCTTATTAGGACAAAATCAACCTTTGTTTCGAGCCCTAGTTTTATTAATTGTTTAATAGATATTTTAATTTTAAATCTCTTGTTTAATTATAGAACTAAAACAGCTTGGTTCAAACTGTTAGCTAATGATCCATATATCATTTTCCTAATTGCGAGCATCTTTTAGAATTGCATTAATTTTGTAAGAATACGTAGACTTTCAAATGTTAAAATGCAGAAAGATTTTTAAGACTAGTAAATTAGAACACATAATTTGTTTCAAATATTATTTTACTGTATCATATTGTAAACCTAAAATTAGTAGAATATTCTCAAGACATTATAATCTTCCATTTTAATTTTCATATAATGATCTTTCCAAGGGTTTAAAGTAAATAGATTACAGTGTATACATGCAATTGATTAAATAAATGAAATCTAAGTTATATAGTGTTCTTATACAAAAGAAATGATGCACTGGGTAAACTATTTAGCCAAATTTAAGCTCTGACTATGAAATTGTCTGCTGTTTTTTCTACTACCACGTTTCCCAAAAAATAATTCTTTAGAGTATTTTACATTAAGTAGTTCTACAGCATCTTATTTGATAAAGAAGAGTAATTGCTCAAGAAGAAGGAACACAAAGAACATTAATATTACTCATAGCTAGCATTATGCAACAAAACTCAAAGAAATACTTTTCCCAATGCAGCCAAAGTTACCAGTTTTTCTTCTTTTTGATTGGTCACTTAGTGAAACATTTTCTTTGCTTATCAGCTAGATATAGGCATTAGCCAATTGTAATAACTGAAAGAGTTTCTTTTAACTATGGGTAGCAATTCATAACAGAAAAAAGATAATTGAAAAGGTTTCTTGTGGTTTGAAAATGCCTTCCAAATATTCATTAAACATTTAAGTGAGTAAATTTGTAGAATATGTTTCTGACATTGGCACTGGTTCTGTGGTATTTCTCGGATCAGATGGAAGTACTGTGTGTTATGCAGAGTGCATTCAGTTCATTCATGCATAAACAATATCATTTTCATAAATTAAAACCTCCCCTGCAGAAGGAACATCTGTGCCTGCCTTTGAATAAAAGATGGTGGCATGTGAGTTACTCCTTGACTGACTGAAAGAATCCTTATGCTTTAGAATGAACTCACATAGGCAAAATGGGGGGGGGGGGAATGAAACCTACTTACCCTTTTCATTTCTACCTTTAAAAAAATGTCTACAGTATATATTTCCCTGCATTCTGTTTTAAAATATGGAATTCTTGAAGTGTTATTCTGTTTTCATTTCTTCTGTTTACTACAGCAACAGTTTTAAGTTTGCATAAAGATGTCTATTTTTAACTACAGTGAAATTGAGCTACTGAATGGGTGAGATCAGATCAGATCTGAATGTTCACTTCATAGTCTCTTAGGCTGCAAGACTGGCAGTGTTCAAATATCATATCAGTATTATGTCTCTTAAAGTAATAACAGTGAGAGCAATTCCAGATATAGGAAGCAACAGCTTGATTCCCAAATAACAACTCTGATTCATTTGGAATGTGATTGCTGCATTTTGGATAAAGTTGAACTAATTTAAAAGTGTTTCTTTCATGTGATGAAGGCTGATGGAAAACATGTTAAAATGATATATTTTAAATTGCACTCAAACATTTTTAATGTAAAATATTCCTTACTGCTACTCTCACAGCTTGACGCAGCCCCTTTGGCAATGCTATTAGTATGGCTAATTGTTCCCGTCCATTAGATTACTCACATTTTTCTGGAGCAGCTTGCTAAATGAGGTCAGCTTTCTGGAACCCCTAAATCACCAATGAGAAGGAGATTAAAGGAACAAGCTTGGGAAGGGGGATAGTCATCCAATGTGGCATCCGAATCAGAGGAGGAACAATGGAGTTACTAATGACAGTAATCAGAGCACCACAATAAAGTCAGAGCTCAAGTGCCAAAATGTTATTCCCCAGGAATCACTCCTGTCAGCCAATACATCCAGAGAAAAGAGAAATGCCAAAATACTTTTTTATTGGACTTGAAAATGGACAGAATCATATGAAAGTTTTTTCCAGTGGGTTTGAATTTATGAAGAAACAAAATAGTGCCCTAAAGGGGGAGAGGAAACAATTATATCTTCCTAAAACATATTATAGCACAAATAATTTGTTCTTGAATCAAATAACTTGTTACCTTTTTTTACCTGGAAAAAAAAAATGATTTAAATCATCACAAGTGTGAATAGAACAATTTTAACATACCACTTCTTCTTCTTGAGTTCTTTAAATTAGTTAAACCATTTGCCCCTGATATTTTCTAAAGGTACTGATTTTCTCTTTAGGACAGTATTGATTTGCTAGAGATCTGTTCAGAGCACCAAGAAAACGATAAGAGTTGCTACATGTTTTAAAATGTGTTGACAAACCAAGCTAGTATACTTGTTTGTGTCTTGCATGTTAATAACTAAATCCCCTTTTTGAAAAAAAAATAGAAGAAAACAGGTAACATAGGCCACTTATTACTAAGGAAAGCAGAAACACAACTGTTTTTCCCTCTCTAACTCTATATTCCAAATAATGAAATAGCAGTTAGGTGCTTTTATTATTTACACAAAGCTGGTGACTCCCTGAGCAAGATAAACAAACTAGAGAGTCTGCCAAAGTAAAGTCTTTTTAAATTTTTTTTTCTGCAAATAATGTTTAGTATTTTTATGAACTAATCAAATAAAGCAATATTCCCCAGGAATTATTTACACTTTAAAAATCACTTTAAGAACAAATGCGGGGGATAAATGAATAAATAAATAAAATCTTAAAAAAATAAAAAAAAAAGAACAAATGCAACAATTGCACAGATTTTCAACACTATTTTATTGCAACTGAATGAGTGTTTTCTAATTTGTGCATTACACCATAATATACAGCATTACAAACAAGATTACAGTACAGTTCAATTCCAGTGGTACCAGCATCACATTTCAAACAGCACTTATTCTGGACTGCATTTTACATGCAACAGCTATTGTTCTAATTATGAATTAAATTATTTGAATTTATTTAAGCTACTGTACTAATTGACTACGATAGGTATAAATCCCAACATTAACAACCTGATTAGATTTAGGCTCAGATTCATTACATGAATATATGACAAACCACCGTTTGTGTGACTATGTATAAAATCATGCATTTATATTTTCTGGAAACATCAATAGCTTCAGATTCTCAGTAAAATCATGGAATGCAAAGGAGCAAAAGACTAAAAATAAACAGTGCAAATTGTATGTGATAGTCAAGCAGCTTTTGATTTAAAGAAGGGTATGTTGGCATTTGTTTATAATATGTATATACAAGCTTGTGCAAGTAGTGTGTTGAATTGATATGTTTTGATAGAGAATACATCTCTTGATTTTTTTTCATCCTCTAATGAATCTGGTTTTTATTTTAAGGAGTGAGAAAGATTTTAAAGTGAAATGGATTGCTCAAATTGTGCAATTTTTTTTCTTTTTTTTTTTTTTACAATTAGAGAGGAAAGAAGTGCTAAGGCAACACAATAACTTTCTAAGCACTTTTCTGCTGGTTTAAATTAGTTAAATTATTTTGTATAAATTAGATATAATTCTACTTTTCTGATATGTATAAAAATTGATGAAGCTGCATGGTTTTAAAATAGGAAATCCACATTATAAAAAGTCATTAAAAATTCTGTACAAAATCACAACAAAATAATTCAGCATGGGAAAGGTAACAAGTAGTAAAATGCTGGTTGAAAAATATATATTTATATATATTTAATTGGCCCATTACTAGTTTAAAAATTGCATAGATCCTAATTATTGCTTGTGATTTTGTTATCCCGATCAGGTAATTAATATGATCTGAATACAGCCACACCAAATTTGTGGTGCAGGGTTTTTTTTATTTTATTTTATTTTACTGTATTATTATTATGTTTAAAATAGAAGAGCTATAGAAAATAATACACAAGTTGAACAGGAACTTTGATCCCCTGTTTCTTCCAAAGGCAGTAACGACAATAAATACATATATCACTCGAAGCTTGGAGTATTTGCGCTTTGCAGCAGTAGTACCCAAAGGGCTGCCTTTTGTAAACACGACAGTCATTGTAAGCACGGTGGGTTCGTTTCCCAGGGATGGTGAAACTGACGTGCTTCTGCCGAGGAGTTAATCGTGAAAGATGGCATTGAGCTGGGCACTCATGACTCGCTCATGATGTGAATGGCTATCGAAGGACATAATATTGTCTATAGGGATCTCGCAGCGAGGGGCGGCGGCGCCCGGGAAGATTGATCCGTGGCTTTGGGCCCCTGCCAGGGTCGCTGCAGGATAGTGCATGGTAAAAGCATAATTTTTTTCAAATTCGGCAGCCGGTTCATGTTTGAAAGAGAAGTTGCCATTGATGCTGAGCGGTGGGCTGAGGGGTCCGTCAAAGGAAGGGCTGGTGCAATCAGTCAGGGGGCTTTCGAAGAACGGCTCCAGCGCAGAGGTGTAGGCGTGGGGCGGAGGCTTGACGTGGAAGACGTGGGAGCTGTCCATGGTGCCGTAAGGCGGGCTGGGCAACCCCGGCGACTGGTAAGAATAGGGGTGCACAGCGAAGGAAGCGCTGGCCGTAGGCAGGTGCGGGGGCATGTCCTGGTTCTGCTCAGGCAGAAATGTCCGAGGGTTGAGCTGCAGGCAGCCCGCAACGAGGTTGGTGGTGGGCTGGGATAAGCCCTTGCAGAGCGTCTGAACGAAGGAGACCAGATCCGGGCTTTTGCCGGAACGCAGGATTTCGGACAGAGCCCAGATATAGTTCTTGGCCAAGCGCAGCGTCTCGATTTTGGACAGCTTCTGAGTCTTGGAGTAGCAGGGTACCACCTTGCGCAGGTTGTCCAACGCGGCGTTCAGCCCGTGCATGCGGTTCCGCTCCCGGGCGTTGGCTTTCATGCGCCTGAGTTTAAAACGCTCCAGGCGCGCCTTGGTCATTTTCTTCTTTTTGGGGCCGCGTCTCTTGGGCTTTTGATCATCGTCTTCCTCTTCCTCTTCTTCCTCCTCTTCTAGGTCCTCGTCTTCGTCGTCCTCCTCTCCCCCGTTCCTCAGTGAGTCCTCCTCCGCGTTCATGGCTTCTAGGTCGTCCTCCTTCTTGTCCGCCTCGTGTTCCTCGTCCTGAGAACTGAGACACTCGTCTGTCCAGCTTGGAGGACCCTGTGGTTGAGGCTCACCCATCAGCCCACGCTCGCTGTACGATTTGGTCATGGTTCCGTTTCCTACTGCAGGGGCGAGAGGGAAACAGAAAGAAAAGGGGGGGGGGGGGACAAACACAAACCGCTGCATTCAAAAGCTAAATATACCTTCACTCTCGAACTCCATACAAATGCATGTGGGAGAGAAGGACCCGTTCATTACAAAATGGATGCCCTCTAAAGAAAAGTTAAATGCAGGGTTTTATACTGTCATGTATGTGCCCCGTTGGTACGTAGAAGAGAGGACCCGTCTCGGAGGGCGGGGGGGACGGGGAGGGGGAAGGAATAGGGGGAGCTGGGCGGGGTTGGTGAACAACATATGCATGTGTACACTCACGCATGTGTATATGTTTCCTAGTGATTAACTTAAATATGTTTATGGTGATTACCCGGCAGGATGATGTGTGTGAAAATGAGTGCAAATTTCAGCGCCTTGATGTTTAATCTGCATGTGTCCAAAGTCACACACAACTCCACAAAAATGAGGAGTTTGAAAATAGCACATTCTATTCCCATCTCTGTCCAGGCTCCGCGGTATTTAGCGATTTAAGTTGAAGAGCCAATACGTAATTTACTAACCCTGGCAATGATTTTTAAGATTATACCGACCGAAGATTGAAGAGCAAATGCTTGGAGGAGGAAAAGTGGTTTCCACCAAATTATATCGCGACTAATGGAACATTTGGCAACAAAATGGGCAGGGCTCTTTTCTCGCCTCCTACCCCTTGCCCTCGGCTGAATTTTCACCTTGTACAAAAGCGCTCAGTTCACCGGCTGGGGGCGGGGGTGCGCGGCACAGAGCTCTCTCCCACGCGCCGGGGATCAGGTGCGGACCGCTCCTCTCTAATAAACAGCCCATTGAAAGGGCTGCCCGCTCTTTATTGGGGCTTTTCAAAGTTCGCCACAAATCTCCCTTTAAAAGATTGAATAATTATAACGGTCAGCGGTTGGCAATGGCCAAGTTGCCGCTTCTAATAGGGAAAGTAAAAAGCCTTTTAGTAAAACAACTGAATTTCTGGCTCCAGCCGTGGCTGCCGTGGACTTGGCTGCCTGTGGAGCTGTAACAGGTAGCAGGCGTGGGCAACTGTTTCCTTACTCCGCTTTTCCCCCCTCTCATTTAAACTTTTTCAGAACCAGGTTTATTTTTCCTGAATGTGTATACTCAAGGTATCCCCGTCCCTTTCATTTTCTGTAAAATAACCTGGCACTCTCAATGTGCATAAAATATGTACACAAAATAATCTTGGTAACAGGATCTCCCCCCCCCCAACTGGAAGAAGTGAGAAAAGTGGAGTATTTATTTGCCTTTAGGATTTTGAAATCACCACAAACAAACAATCGTAGTTATTGTGCATCCTTAAAATCCGATAAGCTCTTTATTTAAAAAAAATTTTTTTTAATTAAAAAAATTAGAAAACCTGCAGTGGGACACGAGTGCCACAAGTCAATATGTGTACTAGGTTGTCTGCGATTATGGGGATGTATATCTCTGCCAACGCGCACGCATGCACACACACACACACACACACACAATATGTGGATACATTGGGTCTTCAATTATTCCTTTTATTCTCGAGCAAAAATGAAAGGATCGTAATTACCTGTGGTTGTTAGTGGGTCCTGAGCAGTGACGGTCTCATAACCCTGGGGCCTCTGGACTTCGAGCCTTAAGCGTGGGGAGAATTCGTCGTGTCCTAGTTGCGCGGTCGCTCAGGTTATATAGTGGAGTTGGTGATGCTGAGCGCAGGCGGGGCAGATTGAAGAGCTGCGAGCTGGTCCCTGCGCCCAGCCTCTGCGCACGCGTCCATGCTGAGCGCTCCCTCCCCGCCCTCCCAGTCAGCTTGCTCCTCTCCCGCCCTCCTCCGGCTCCCGCTCCCTTCCACCCCCACCCTTACCCCCGCCCCTTCTCCTTCCTCCCCGGCATGCGCCATATGGTCTTCCTAGTCCAGCCAAGAGCCGGGAGCCACGTGACCTGCCCATTTGTATGCCGCTGAGCGCTCCATTCCGGCCCCTTTGTGGCCAGAAGAAAGTGGCCCATCTGTCGCCAGTTAGAGACTCTGCGGACCTGTTTTTACCCGCAGGAGATATTAACCCTTTCAGGCAGCAGAAGGGAGGGGCGTAGTGGGGGAAGGGAGATTCGAAGGAAGGGACCGGGAAGCTAACGACTCTAGTTAGATCAGAGCTAGGGGCCCGCTTTGGGGATGGAAGTAGGGCAAAGATGAAGAGGACAGAACCCGGGCCCCTCTGACTCCTCGTCCTGGCACTGTCCTCCCTGGTATTATGACTCCCTGCCTCTCTGAGTTGCCCATTTCTTGGCTTCTCCCCCTTGGCAGATGCTTTGCTCACTAGTGTCAAGGGGTGGCTTCTCCTAATCTTCACCGGTCCCCTCCAAGCAGCATGTACGCCTTGTAAGAGCGGCTTCATCTCCAAGCGCAGGTTTGAGACTAGTCCCCTACCTTCCTGAAACGGATCACCAACCCTAGGCCTCTCTAGTATAGAAATTGTGTACCTTTCGCTCCCTCCCATCATACATGCAACCTCGCGAGCGCGGACCCCAGGTAGCCCTGTCCCTGGAAACTCCTCGCGAAGTTGGTCCCCTCCTTATACCCGCAGAAGCTCTTGTCCCAGAGCTATGTGTGCGCAGGCCTTGGCTTTATCGGCCTCCACTCTCCCTTGGGACTTAGGGGCCTCTCTGGCCCTTGGAGTCTGCCTTTAACCAAAGCTACTGGATAGTTGAGAAGAGTGTGGTCACCCAGGGAGTCCCCGGAGACACACCTCTGACTCCCTGACCGGTATGCCCCAGCGGCCTTGGCGTTCAAGCCCAATTCTGGACCCGAGCAATGGGCCCGTGCCGAACAGGTCTTTTCTCTCCTATTTCTAGAAAAGTCATTAGCACAACCCCGGGAGGACTGATGCCACAACTTTTCTAAATTCAAAGCCTCCGAGTTGACGTAGCCATCACCATGAGGATTAAGCAACCACCACAGAGCTTCCCGGCCAGTTCTGATTGAGTCATATTTGTGCTTAAATAGCGATTCTTTAGTCGCTCTTTCCCGCCAAGACATGTTCCAGAATGATATATATTTTTAAAAGTTGGCCTTATCTCTTCTGTGTCCACTCTTTCTCTGCCAGTTTTGTCTCCAATCCTCCATTAACGGACCCCTTAACCCTCGCAGACCGGTAGCCCCTTGCAATGAATTCGTCGTACTTGAATTTCCTGCGAACACTTCTCGAGTTTGGGAGCAGTGTAGGATTGAGCGGGGTGAGCGAGGAGCATGTGGGAGCCGAGGAGTCGGGGTCGGAGAGGTTTCCCAACGAGGTCGCAGGTGCATCCGCAAAGACTGCGATCGCAGCTTTCGCTGTCCAACGCAAATCCGAAAAGGGAAGAAAGAGATCGTGCGATCAGTCATCGCCCAAAGTGTGGCGTGAATAAGGCTGCGGATATGTTTGCTTTCCTGGGTTTACTCGTCAGCGTACAAAGAGCGCAGAGGAAGGTAACATTAATTCACCCAGGAATTTGGCCTCAGTATTTAACCCCGTTCCGCCTGCGGGTTTAGTGCTGAGTTAAAACTGGAGGGGAGTCGAAGAAACCGCCAGCAGAGGCCCAGCCACAACTGGGAAGTCTGAGCACACTTGCCGAAGGACCCTAGCAGGTGCGCCACCTTCCCTGCACACCCCTGATGGGCTGGCCCACCGTGCCTCGGGGTGTGAAAAGCGTGCCTTGACTCTCATTCCTGGATCTTCGGAGAGCTCCAGAAGACAAGTTGAGGGCGGGGTGGGAAGAGAGCTCCAGCTGCCCCGAAAGCCCGGGGGTGGCCTAGGGGTCCCTCTGCTATAGCCAACCCCACGTCCCATCCCCACCCCTGCTGGTAAGCGGAAACATCTCCAGTTTGTGACATCCTGTGGAACACAGGAAGTTCTTGGAGGAACCAGATGTTCCTGGGACGCAAGGAAACCCGGTTGTTTCACCAGCCCAGACTCAAATGAGCAAAGTGCGGGAATTAGACGCACCTCCCCGCCACTCCTCGGGATAAATTTACCCCCAGTCCTCCTACCTGTCCTTTACCAGGCCTGGGGTTTATATAAGGGAAAAGCCATTCCGAAATGTTCCAGAGACCTGCTAAGTAAGGTTCGGTCTCACCCTGGGACCCACTGAACTTTCTGACCCGCGTCGCTCTGGTGTCGATTGGATTCCGGGCTGGGAATGCTGACCCAGGGCACTGGCATCACCACGCCCAGCGACAGTCCTTGGGGCTCCGCGAGGCCGCGGCAAGGTAGTCAGGCCCGGTAGGGAGGAGTTCAGGTATGACTTGGATTGAGGTGTTTTTTGTTGGGTGGAGGGTACCAAGAAGTGGGGCAAGCGGACTGAGGCGGCTGGAGCGTTGGGCACCAGGAGGCGCGGCGCGACTCAGACGAGAGGCGCGGTTGCCACCACCACGGCTTGCCTCCTTATTTTGTTCCTTTTCTTTGGGCTTTGTTTACACGGTTATACACTTTCCCCCTTCTGATTCCCCAAGTTCTCTTCCTGTCCCTCTGTCCCGGCTGCCCGTTAGTGATACTCCTCCCCGCGCCCCCCTTCCTGTCCCCCACCAGGCGCTGCAGGCGAGCGGCACGCGAACTGCACGCGCTGGCAACAAAAGCCGCTTTCATGACTCACTGCCCTCGAGCAATGCCCCAAATCTGCTGCCTCCCGGGTCCCGGCTCAGAGCGCGCTCAGCTCGGTTGGGGCTGTCCGGGCGGTTATAGCGGCAGCCGGAGTGCCGGCGGGAAAGGGGGCGGGAGAAGGCGTGTGGTGGGGTGGGTTGGGAGGTGAGAGAAGGGAGTGTGGCTGGGGGGAAGGCTGTGGCGGGGGTGCTGAGAGAAGCGTGTGGTGGTGGTGGGGTGGGGGGCAAGTGGCTGGCGGAGTTGAGAGGGGGAGGCGCATCCACCCAGCCTAGATACAGAGCAGGGCCGGGCAGGCGTCCCCGGCGGTGACCTGTTTCTTGAAGAAACAGATGCTCGCTCTTGCAAAGGGAGGTTTGCGTTCAATGAAAGGATCAAGTGTGGCCAGGACAACTGGATGGACCACTACTCGCGCCGGCGTCCCCTCCCAGCCCCGCCTAGGAGCAGGTCCTGGCCTGGACATGTTCCCGGGGCAGGATCAGGGAGAGGGGGTTACTGAAGGGACCGTGAAACTGTAGGGCGCTGGGGTCAGCGCCGGGAGGGCGGAGGGTCGCAAGTCCTTTACAGGCACCTCAGTTGAGTCCCTTGGGAGGCCCCAGCGGGGCAATACCCCGGGCGCGGCTTGAGGTTTACAATTTGGCCTCCAGGGAGGTCGCTCGGCTCCCGGGTTCTGGCCAGAGGCTGGAGCTACCCGGGGCCGACAGGAGGGCGGCTGGGGAAAGCCTGGAGCTAGAAAGACGCTATTAAAATGCTTCGCCTCCGCCGCTAGCGCAAAACCCGTCCTTCCCAAATCTCCTGGGCTTGGGGCATAATCTTAATTAAGATAATTGATTCATATTGCACCTGCGAGAACAGAAAAAAAATTGATTCCAACCCCCAACCCCACAAATCGCTTAGAGCTATTGGATGGAGCACAGCGCGGCTGTGATTTGGGGAGTGATTTAGTGTAGAGCTTCTCCAGTTTGGCCTGCCTGGACTCTTTTATTTATTATTTACGTCTTCCCTGCCCCTCTGGGGTCTTTCTGGAAGGACTTCGTCTCTGGTTCCTGGTCAGGAAAGAGGGGCTTTCCTTTAAACATCCAACACGCAAAACCAACAAAGTAATATCAACGCATTTCCGAGCGTCTTGGCAGGAGCCGGTCATTGGTGCGAATGCCCGAGGCCTCGTGCATCAGATGGGCCTTATGTGCGAGTGTGTGAGTGTGTTAATGTGTCTGAGTGTGAGATTGTGTGCGTGATTGTGAGTGTGTATGTGAATGGATGTGTGTGAATGTGAGTGATCATGAGTCAGTGAGTGTGGGTGTGAATGTGTGTCTGTAATTGAGTGTGTGAGTATATATGTGTGGGTGTGAGTGTGCGTATGTTTGTGGGTGCACCTGCTCCCGGGTGAGGAGCGTGCTCAGAGGGCACACACCTGTTTCGCATGGTTAGAGGAACAGCTTGCGGTCCAAAGGGGACTGCAGAGCCGGTAACTGACTAGCACCGGGTGTTTGCCAACCTTTGCTTTAACAGAAAGAGACAAGCAAACAAAAATCCCCGGTAGCTGGGTGTAGCTGCGTGAGTGGAGAGTGCAGAGTGGCGACACATCGACGATGTCTGGACCTCCCCCTGAGCAATGGTTCATGCAATGGTTTGAAGGAGGAGAGTTCGGAGAGGCCCAGGCAGACTGCAGGGAAGCCGGGTTTAGAGCCCTGGGTACTTCGTAGGAGACATGGCCTCCTCAAGGGATCAGCACCGTGGACAATTCCCACTTCGCTGGCTCTGAAATTTGCGGTATTAAGATTCAGCAAAAACTCTTCCCTTCCGCAAAACCATTGGCTACCATGTCCGAACTTTTAGTCAGAGAGCCGTGTAAGCCAGCATTTAGTTAGCTCCCTTCTTTTCAGAATAAGTTTCCTGGAAAACTAGATATCCAAATTTAGAGGTGGGGGAAGGGCTTAAACAATAATTTGAGCTAGCCACTCTGAAACGAAGACAGAAATCATATTGAATAACTTTCCAAAAGATAGTCATAGTTCTAATAGTTGCACTTTGTTTTCCACACGTCTTCAAAACCAAAAATGAGTTTCTTATTTGGTGTTTACAGAAATCACAAAAATATCGCCGAAAGTGTTATTTTGTTTTTGTTTCATGGAACATAAATTTTATTGATAACATAGAATTGTCCCCATCGCCATCACCCTATTAATTGTCCAGGTATTTCATTCTGTAAATATTTTTAAATTAATGAGAAACTAAACCAACAGAGGTCAATGACTTGAGCCACACATTATCTAAATCATACCAAGTTTAAAATGTTGCATTTTATTATTTTTTTTTATTATGGGTAAAAATCAAAATTCTCACAATACATACAAACATTTGCAAAATGATATATAAATATATATGCATATATGTGTATTTGCTTACAAAAATGTTATTTATATATATATATATTTTAAGAGGTGCTTAGATTACCCAAAATATTACACGGAACCCACTGGGATTCCCATGTTGCCCACCTCCCACACCTCCCACCACATCCCACACAAACATCTCCCACAGTGTGGCCCACCACCCTCAATGAACTTACACATCCTGGAGCCTTGCCATCAACCATAGACCATACATGACTTACCCAAAATATGCCATATACCAAAAAAGTCCAGCAGGGATGTTATTCTGAGATCAAATACCTTTGGTAATTTAACATATTAGAAACATACCCTCCCCCCCCCCCTTAACTGATGTAATTTTTAAAACATCATTATTATTAGCGATCAGGATTCTTATAAATATTATTCATATATTGCTGTAATGAAAAAATAATTATTTTGATTCAAGAATATACCTCCAGAGTCTCACCTTCTTTAAGTAATATGCTTTCTTTCCTCTTTAGCAAATACGTTTTCACCAGAATTAAATATTGATAATTTGACCTTTTATGTCTTTAACTAATCAAAGGGAAAAATTCCAAATGTAGATCTTGGAGTTTGGCCCTGGTGGGTCTTTCCGCTTGAGTAGGCACTGAGATTAAATGAGTTGAACTTCCTCTTTCACTGTTTTCTCCTTGCACTAATTGCTTATGCAAAAATGCAGATTTGTATTAATTAGTAACTCCACTGATTAGTTCTGTGGTATTTTCACATAATAAATCATGCTGCAGACATAAATTTTGGCACATCACCCAGTGGTGGCTCAGGCTGAAATACAGATTTCATATTAAAATAAAATCTGACTAAATCTACCTTTCTAATGCAGGTAGTGTGAGCAGCCACCTGCCAAGAGCACCTGCCATGGGAAATTACTTTCACTCTGTGACAAGCCACTTTTGGAGCCCAGACAGAACAATCTGATTATGAGGTTAGGCCATAATACTAAATAAACAAATAAACTGTTAAACACATACATAATACATAAATGATACAAATGTGCTTAATCTTTGGGTATTTTGCAGACAAAGATGCTATAACAGAAGGTCTACTTTGTCGTGGAACTAGATACTTAAAAACAGCTTCCCAGGCTATCAATAAATATCTGTTTATTTTCTTTCTATGAGATCTTTGCTTCTTTGTGAGATGGTCTGCTATTCTGGGACTTTCTCATCACTCCTACTTATTGACTTATCCTCTCTCTAGGCAGATAGACTAGTTATGAAAGAAAATGAAGAACCACAGAAACATCACGTGTAGGACTGTGAATGTCAAGAACCATCTCAGAGGGAATTGGCCACTCCTACCATTCTAGTAAGGATGAGAGACTTTGATTCAGACACTGTAGTTGCGTGGTGTGAGGCAAAATCTCCTCTCCTCCTTGGTTTCTCTCTGAGCTTCCACACAACTCCTTTCCTTTTCCTTGAGAATTGTTTGGTTTGATTAAGCAGATTCTGACCAATGTCGGCAAGATTATGAATTAGACCCAGATGTCTTCTGTTCCTCCAATCCTTTGTGTGCCCTTATTTTCTTGCCACTGGTGACACCTTTACAAGACCCTTCTGGTACTCTCAACACACTTGTGCTCTTTCTGTTCCCTACCCATCTATACCTACTCTCGAAAGGAACCCACATGTATATGCATTTTAAGAAGTTAAAAGAGAGAGAGAGATAATGATGATGCTTAATCTGAAGCCCCAAGCTGGAGGGTCTGGAACGTTACAGGGGACAAAGACAAAGGCGTAAACACTAGATATTAACACTGAGAGATGAATAAGGGCTGAGGAAGGTATGTTTTGAATGGAAGCTGGGGAACAGGGTCCTGCTGCAGTTATGCTATGCATTTCACAGCCTCTTAAAATACAGTCAAGCTTTGCAAGGACTGTGGCATACGTGGCTGAGGGTTGAGGATGGTGCAGCCTCAAGGGAGGCTCTCTCTCTCTAGTCATCATTTACTGAAACTTTCAGATGCTTTGATGGTGACAGGAAAAGGTCATGCCTTTTGTGGTCTTTTATTTATTTATCTTAGATGTGGAGAACTTTTTCAAGGAATTGAAAACTAAAGGTCAGGGGAGGAAATAAAATTTAAAGTAGTTCTCCACAAAGTCAAATATGTGTTTTCTCTCCTTGGAATTCTCTCCTGGAGTCCACTTCTTAGGCCTTCACATGGACAAGATGGATCATCTCTACTGGAGGAAAAACTCTATATTTTCATGCTCTTACAACATTGGGGTGTAGAGGCTATGCAGAGAGAGCCAGGGCTGGGCATAAGCAAAGGCTCAAAAGTTGCTTCAGTTTATTTTTGGAGAGCTCATCTCCTCATTCTCCTCTTTTTACTATCATCTTCCTTGGGTAATGAATGTATTCAGCAAACCTATATTTAGTAGGTCCGTGTGCCAGACACTGTGCTGCTAGGCACTAGGGATACAGGGGTACATAGAAACAGATATTAGTCTCTGCATTCTCAAAGCTTTCTATCTACTGGGAGAAACAGACTTTAATAAGATTCACTTACAAATGTACCCGCCCAACTTAAGGTAAGCACATGAAAGGAAACCAAAATCTAGCCAGGCGGTAAAAGCAAAGAACAAAGGAACCTGGCCAAGACTGGTACTGGAAAGCTCCCCCGGGGAAGTGAAATGAGATGGTGTCACTCAGGGAAAGGGGGCTGGACTGGGAGGAGTGCTTTCCAGATAGCAGGAAGAGTATCTGTAAACACCCTCAGCCCAAGGAAGTTTTAAATCTGACAAAAGCCTAGTGTAGCACTAAGAGGGAGAATGGTAAGTGTGGTAGCCAAAGAAGGGTCTTAGACCCAGAGCTTGCTTCCCACTGGAGAACTTAAAGCTGTTGAAAGAGTGTGAAAGAGACTTGAGCAGATTTACATTTTTAAAAGATCATTTTAACCACAGTGTAGAAAAGTATTTGTAAAACAATTGGGTTGGGTAGAGGGAGGCAATTGCAGTTTTCCCAATAAGAGATTATGGTACTTGGAGGAGGCTAGTTGTAGAGAAGATGGACAAAGTTAGAGAACATATTTGAGAGATATTTAGAAAGATTATTCTGAAACCACAGCCTAGTTTCACACAAATTACCCACTGGCTATCAAAAAGCTGTGATTATCAGTGAGAATCACTGATATGAACTAAATGCGATGAGTGAGGTTAAAGTATAGAGTATTGGTTAGTAAGAGACAGAAAGTGGGTTGAGAAGGGGGGGGCTGATATTGAATGTGTATAGAATGTTTAATATGGCCAATTGTAAATATGTGGAACTAGATAGAATTGATGGTAGCACATTTTAATGAGTATAACTAACATTGCTGATTTATAAATGTGATTGTGGTTGAAAGGGATAGTCTGGGGAGGTTAATGTTAATTGAAAGATAGCTAGAGGGAAATCTAGGGACTGTATAACGTAGTGTTTTTGGTGGTAGATGAGGATTGTGATTCATAATATAAATATAGGAATGTTCCTCTATTACAAGGTGTTAAGAATATGGTGATACATCTGAAAAATATAACTAATGTAATTTATAGACTATAGTTAACAGTAATATTGCTATTTTTTTTAGCAAAGGCAAAAAAGGTACTATATCAATACTAAAGGTAACAGAATATGGGAGGAGCTGATGTGGCTCAGTGATTGAGTGCTGGCTTCCCACATATGAGGTCCTGGATTCAATTCCCAGCCCCAATACCTCAAAAACAACAACAAAAATACAGGATTTAGTTTTATGAGCTATGAATATGATTATGCATTTTTTCTTCATTTTCTTCTTTAACAAGGAGACCATGGTCATGTCATTTAACCAATCTGTGCTCATTTATTTATATTTCTGAGACAGGAGAAACAATTAAGTTTGCATTTAGGATTAAATAAGATAGATGTGCCTGGGCAGATTTTTTAAAGTAACGCTTCCATAATTTGTTAAGCTACCTTTTGTCTATTTTATTTTTTGAAGTTGAAATAAAATTTACTTAAAAAAAAAAAAAAAAAAAAAAAAAAAGCTGTGATTCTTTCCAACCTTGAGAAGTTACAATCCTACCCTGGGAAGTTACATAATATCCTGAGAAGTTTACATACCACCATGAGAAGTTATACACTACCCTAAGATGTTACCTACTGAATTTAATTTAAATCATTAATAACTTGCTAAACCATAAAATAGCCACACTCTAAAAATATCAGCTTACTTTTTAAAGCAAGTAATATAACAACATACATTTATTAAGCACTTAAAACATTCTAGGTACACTGAGTTAAATGTTTTAAATACATTTTTCTATTGGATCCTCATAATAAAACTTTGATAATTCTCATATGTCAGAGGAGGAAAATCAGACCTCTGCAAGTTAAGTCACATATCCAATATCACCAAGTTAATTAGTGACAGAACTAGAACTCAACCTCAGATCTACTTGACTCCAAGGCCTTGTCTTTTAACTACTATGACATGCAATGGAAAGGTTCTGACCACAATGTACTTTTAAATTATGCTTTGAAAGAAAAAAATCTTTAGTTTCCAAGTAATAGTTTCATTAGCTTGATGTTTCATAGTTAATTAATCCAAATAGTGGCATTAGTAAAAATGAGTATAATTTCAATTGCTGAGTCCTTCTGGAAATAAAAATGTGGGAATGGTAACCAGTAACTTAATCAGTTACCTCCATTCAAGTTTTGTAGTGAACACATTCAATTGATGAGAATCAACTAGCCTAAAAGAGATAATATAGGAGATCATTCTACATCATAGGAATAATCTTTCTCACAAAAAGCTTGTTTTTGCTATTTAAGAGTTACACTAAAAAGCATTTCTTCTTGAAGAGCTCAATTTGTTTTGGCCCTGAGCATATCTAGTACAATATAAGTAATGTTTAATTAGCCTGCCTTTAGCCTTTAGTAAAGAATTGAAGATTTTTGTTTTCTTTTGGAAAAACAAAATCTCATTTAATTACAATTCAGCATATTCGTTACCTAAACACTTACAAAGAAATGTACTCTCACCTGGAAATGGGGAGAGGGCAAAGACTGTAATAAGCATCTAATTTTTTTCATATAATAAACTTTATTTTTAAACAAGTTTTCGACTATAGAAGAGTTACATCAAAAGTATAGGGGATTACCATATATCCCACCCCCTTCTCCTCTCACATTTCCCCCTATTAATAACATCTTACATTAGTGTGGTACATTTGTTACAACTGATAAACAAACATTGAAGCATCGCTAATAAGCAAGGTCTATAGTTTACACTATGGTTTACACTTTCCACCATACAATTTTATAGGTTTTGACAAAATATATAATTGCCTGTATACACCATTGCAATATCATGCAGAACAATTCCAATGCCCTAAAAATACCCTATATTCCACCTATTCTTGCCTCCTCCTCTCCTCAGAACCTCTGTTGACCACTATCTTTATATCTATGTTACAAGTTCTTCCGTTACTACAATAATAATGTCTACTTTGGTCCGTGGTTGCATTCCCCCCTTAGATTTGTTTAGTCCTCAGTCTTGAGGATTTGGGGATGGCGATGACCAATCTGCTTCAGATTGAGAAGGGGCTTAGATCTTAAGGGCTAAGATGTTTTATTTTGTATGGGGGTTGTCCATCATCATCATTTTGTTATTTGTCTTGGGCATGCCCAACAAACTGGAAAGTAGTTTTTGGCCGCAACTCTGCTGAGATTCAGGGCTCAACCGGCATATGAAGACTAGCATCTCTTATTAATATAGTTATTTTATTACTGAACCTCTTAGCTTGTTTTTAAAAAATATTTAAATGGAAAGATTTCAATAGTCAATAATACATTTGTTTCCATTAGGCTAGTTAACAAACAAATGCATCAAAATGCACAATTTAAAAGCAGAAAAATAAAACTCATTTTTCCTTTTTTGAAGAGATTCATTGTCAGTTTTAGAGAAACCAGGCCTTAAAAGTTGTCTATCTCATAAAGCCCACTGGATGTGGCCTTCAGTGTTATATTGTATATTAAATGCCAATATTTCTTAGTTCATATATGCACATTGATATCCTTTGTCCTTCAATGTGTGTGTGCGTGTCATCTTGGCATCTTTTTCTCATTTAGCCCCTGATCTTGTGTTCTCTCGATGCATATGTAACTTTTTGGATTATTCTTGAATGTTTGAATAAACTACCAGTTGAAGGAAAATTTTTCCTGATTTAGTGCATAGTCTATGGGAACTTAATTGCTTTTTTGCATTATTAATTGAATTGAAAAATTATCTTATTTCTGTTTTCAAAGCAACAGAATTATTTCACTAGCAATAACAAAATGTGTTACATGAATATTTTTCTATTTAAATATTAATCTGTGTTTATAAATATTTTCTAATTAGTTTTAACAATTGGCTTTTGACAACCGTGCATGCTTTAATTTCTTATTTTTATTATATGAGTATCTACAACCCAATACATATAATCAAAAGATCAATATTAGTACACAAGACAAATTGTAAGACAGGGAGACTTAACATTAAATACATGGCTATCTATTTCACGTGACTTTGGACATAACTATTACTAGTTGAGAAAACCCTTCTTTCTTTTATACACTGAAAAGGTAACCAAGATTCCAGATCTTATTATAATCTCTGCTTAAAACCTTAAAAAGTCTCCTCATTTCACTCAGAGTAGAGGCCAACACTTGTGCAATGACCTAGAAGGCTGGATGACTGATGCCCCTGTCCCACCTATTACATTTCTGGTTTATCTCCTTTTCTTTTCTCTCTCCTTAAATCTGCTCCAGCCACAGTCACACAGGTTTCCTTGCTCATCAGGCCAGACTTGCTCCTGCCTTAAGGCCTTTGCTCAAGTTATTCCCTCTGCCTGGATTTCTTTTGTAGGCATCCACTTGGCCAACTTTCTCACCTCCTTAGAGTCTTTGAAGCCCCAGCCGGTTGCTGATCTACAGCAGCAGGAAGCACACGCGCCGCTCGGCGGCCGAGCCCCACGCGAAGTCGGCGGCGGTCTGGTGGGACACCTCCCGGGTGATGACCACCACGCAGTCCTGCTCCTGGGCAGGGGCGTGAGCGGGCGCGGGGTCCCTTGGCCCATGGAGGGAGGTGAGCATGCTGGAGGGCACGGAGGCGACAAAATGGCCGCAATCCTGCTGGGTGTTGAAGTGCGCGGGCACGGAGGGGCTGCAGCACGAAGCCGCCATGAGCTCAGGGGTCTTGCAGATCTCCGTCGCTGCAGGTCCTGGAGTCAGGCCAGGCTGTCCGTGGAGCCGGCAGTGAAACTGACGTGGACGCCCCTGAAGGATAGACTGAGGCTCTCTGCAGAGCCCTGGCTCACTTTTTCCAAATCAGAGCTGCTCTTATTCATTTTTAAAAGGTGCCTGGACTTTGGAGGCGGGGGTAGGGGTGAAAACACCTCAATTCCACTTCTGTTCTTGGGGAACTCCAAGGCAAAAGAGGCCAATTTTAGGAAAGGACCTAAAATATCTTATTAAACTTAAAAGGTAAACTTAAAATTACTTTGTTTTCAAGACATGAAACTGATGACCAGAAAGTCAAAATAATTTGGCTTAAGTCCTAGAATGAGTTATTGGTAGATCCAAGGTCATAGTCTAGCTTTCTTATCCAGTGTGTTTTCTATCACACATTATTATGCTGACATCCATTCTCATCTCAATGGTTAAGTACAGAGATCAGTCTAAATTGTCATATGCTTCCAGAAGTAATAATGGGGTAGGCCTTATTCAAGTATACCTGGTAATAGAATCACAGATGACACCTGGGACGTTCAGCTTATCTCTTTTCTTTGTTTAAACTCCCTAAGTCCAAGATGCTAAAAACTCCCTAAGGTGATGATAATTATTCTCCACATGTTGAACATATTCATGTGCCTGGTATGTTTCTACATGGTACCACCATTATTCTTTTACTCTTATCATTCCAACTTTAAAGAAGTCAGACTGAGACTTAAGAATTAAGGTTCATGGCCTAACTGGCAAAAATGGGTTTTTTGAATATGGATTTGACTATTTCTGAAACTTGAGTTTTTTCCCATGTCTCTTCAGCATTCCTTGACTAATTAAGAGATAGGTCACTTTCTTAGTGTGTCTCCCCAGAAGCTGATATTTTTTTTTAATAGATTTTATTTTTATTTATTTATTTATTCCCCCCTTGCTGTTTGTGCTTACTGTGTCCATTTGCTTTTGGTGTTTTTCTGGGTCTGCTTGTCTCCCTTTGTTGCTTGTCTCCCTTTGTTGCTTCGGGTCTGCTTTGTTTTTCTGGGTCTGCTTGTCTCCCTTTGTTGCTCCCTTTCTTGCTGCATCCCATCTTGTTGGGCTCCCATTTGGTAAACAGGAGCCCAACCAATTGAGCCACAGCCGCTTCCCTCCAGAAGCTGATTTTGACACAAGGATTGGAGGTCAAGTACTGCATTTCAGAGATGATCTCAGGAAATACCAGTAGGAGAGCGTGCATGCGTGTGTGTGTATGTGGGGGAGGTAAGACAGGAAAGGGAAGAATATCAGTAAAGGATGCATTATTAAGCCAGTTACCACTGTGGGCAACTGGAACTTAATTCTGTTGGGAACTCTGGAACTCAGTGTAGAACACAAGCCAGGGATGAGGAGACTGAGTTGTTTATAGACTCTCATCAGTCATCGGTTTAGGAAACAGGAGTCTCTAGCATTTCTGACTTACTGGGCATTAGAGTGGGATCTGGCCATCTAGAAACCCCTCATGCAGTTAAAAGTAGAGATGACATGCAATATGATGGTGAAGCCTGGGGAGATACGAAGAGCAGGCAGACATGAGCATCCTTTGCTACAGTAGTTAATTGTCCTTATCTTCCCTAAGCAAAACTTTATCACTTCCTTGAAACTTTTCATCACTCCATCATATTGACTCATTCTTTTGCTTGTATATGTTACAGCCACTTAACAGGTGTTACCGGATATTATATATTAGGCTGATTAAGTTAGAAGCTCTGTGCTCTAGGAACTAGCAGGGAATAGATTCTCATAAACCATGAATTTTGGAGCAATGTGATATGAGCTATGTGAGGGACCTTGAAAACAAAGAGAAGGGCTGCATGAAAAGCCCTGTCAAATGCAGCCCTGATCAGCAGAAGTATCTGATAGCTGACCCACAGATACATGAGAAATAATATTTTTTGCTTTAATTAACTAAGTTAACTAAGTTTTGGGGGCAGTTTTTATGCAGCAATAGCTAACTGATGCACTATTACGAAAAAATTAAATTTTTCCAGATTTCCTAGGGACTTGGATGTTTTGATTAATCAATACATCCTATACTTGTGTTTCAAGAAATTGAAAATTGTAAATACACCTCATAATAAACATTAAGCTAGCATTTATGTGTTAGGGATTGTACTAAAAGCTATAGACAAATTATCTCATTCAATTCTCAAAATATTTTATCAATAGGAATCATTATTATTGCCATTATTACTGACAGTCTATAGATAAGGAAACAGAGAGGTTAACTTGTCTGAGTTCACCCATCTAGAAGGGGTGGAGCCCCTAGTTTTATTCTGATGATGGGACTGAAAGTTTAATTAAGAATTAAGAATTAAAAAAAAAAAAAAAAAAAAACAAGAATTAAGAATAGCAAATATTTGGGGAAACTTTGTAGTCTGTCATGTTCTAGGTCTACTTTCCTTACAACCTTATAGTCCTCTCAGTTCCTATACTTTCTCAGCCCTGCACAATCACCCAAAATGCAAGCTGCCTTTCCAACTATAGCAGATTCTGTGGATTTGTTCATTCAACATCCAGTCTAACTTCTTTCTTCTGTGTTTTTCTAGAGTGAAAAGACTGGAAAACTAAAGCAAAGAAATAAATTTAAAATGTTACCTATACTTCCTATATGTGGGTTAAATACTGCTAATTAGATGTACTAGGTTTGGATTTAGAACTAAGTTTTAGTCAGTGGGCAGAGGATTCATATGACTGGCACAAATTCTGGTGCAAGGTATTGAAGCCAGCAGGTGTGGTGGTGACTTTCTGATTTATAATCTTCCTAACACTAGCAAAAGCAGTAGCTTTCTTATCAGTCTAATTCTGTGGTGTAGTATTGGGTACCACGACCAGAAGCTTAGACTAGCATGTGTTTTTCAGCCTCCTAATGTTACTGTGAATTATCTATACCCATCATGAAATCCATTTGTGCAGATTCAGGGTAGAGTTGATTAATTTGTCTGCAACTAACAACTCTTTTTCTTATTTAGTAATTGGCACCAGAAGTTGTTGTGGGCAACAGATCAGAACATCAAGAAAATGGGAAGAAGAGATTGTCATTTTAATCTGATTGGGTTTGAAGGCACTAATGCAGGAAAGGACAGTAAACCAGGTATCCAGTGGGAAATTAGTTGATTAATTTATCACCTATGGTAACGTGGAATAAAGTGTCATACCAAGTAGCTACTGCAATGGACCATTATGGGAATACAAGGAATGTAAGGAATGTATGGGTGAGATATCAGCCTTTAACTACACTGAGTAACTTCAAGGAAAAACATGATTTACTCAAGAAATAGTCAAAAAGCTAGAGAATATCTATGATTTCCATAAAATAAGCTCCTCACTTGTAATCACCTAGCTGATAGAGCCAGAATTCAAACACAGGTTTCTATATTATACTGTAGTTCAGTGCTTCTCAAAATATGGTCCCTGGACCAGCATCATCATCAACAACTGGGAACTTGTTGAAAAAGGAAATGCTTCGCCCTTATTCCAGTACTATTCAGGCAGACATGCCAAGGGAGGAACCTAACAATTTATGTATATAGTATTCTCCATGTCATTCTGATGCATGCTAAAATTTGAGAGCCATTAATTATTCCCAATACTCCACCACAACCACCTGTAGATCTTTTACATAAATGAACAAAGACTTAGAATTGCAATGGCAACTTTTGGGAGGATTTGGTTGACTCCAGCTACTCTGAATACCCAAATTCCACCGAGAGCCTCCTTTTCTAACAAAAGCTCTCACTCTTCACAAGTCCATTGGGGCTACTCTGGGTATGCTTGAAGGCTTGCGTAAAGACTCAAGAAGATGTAAATTCTCTTCATGCCCCATTCTACCCACTTCTTATTGCCTTCAATCTATGTTGAGTCTCAGAACCCAACAGAACTCAGGTGGGATAAGAACAACTTCATACCCAGGAGAAAGTTAATAAATAATTGCAATATTTTGTTCCTTTATATTGACCTAAAGGTAGTGCAAATGTGTGGAAATGGATTCTGAAGATGCTAGCCTAGTGAATATAGAATATTATTTTAGATCAGGATGAATTTATGGATATAGTAGTAATTATTATTAATTCTGTATTCAAAGTACTACTGATGCTCATTGTTTGCTCAGAAGATTGATTAAAATGTCAATTCAAAAATGACCTATACTGCATGAAGCTGAGACACCAAAAATTTTGTGATATGATGTAGACAAAACCTCTCGCTATCTCCTAACTATGCCCTCTAAAGGTCATAAAGGATACTCTCTTCACCAACACACTGAGAACGTGTTGCACTGGGAGCCACAGCTTTGAAAAATCCCCTCTTCAAACTGGGAAGTAAGGTGGGCAATGTGACTCTTGAAATGGACTCCCTGATAGTAGTTGTAAAAGTGGGTTTCTGGGGTGAGAGGCCGGTAGCATCACATAAGAGTCAGAAGCAAGATAGGATTTTCACCTATCAGACAGTAAGGCTGGAGTGATGATTGGGGTGATTCAATGCAGAATCATCTGTGGCAGGGTCTTAACCTGTCACAGGATTCCTAGGACTGAAATAGTTCTGAATAATAATAATAATAACCACAACCAGCACCACCTTCTAGAGGCCTCTCATAAAACACCATGATATTCTTATGGGATCTCACCCAATTCCCATTCTTAAGTCTACCCCCAAATCCACAGCTTCTCAAAAACAGAGGAAGCCAGGCACCCTGAAAAAGTCCTTGTGATATCATTACAAGCCCATCCCATAAATCTTTCTCCTAACCTTCTCCAAAAGTTTCTATAACTATTTACCAAAGTAACTGGGTTCTGGGAAAAGGAAAATAGCCAGTTCTCTCAGGGATTATTAGCCTCTGAGTCTGAATGAACACTCAGTCCAGAATGTTACTGTGATCCACCTGGCAGAAGGTGGCACATGAAGGTTAGGTGACAATTGGGTCTAATTCTGTCACAGTGACACTTGTGGGTCTGCAAACACATACTGTAGTTGTTTCCATATTTCCTTCTATAGAGAGGACTGAATATCCATGTTGGCTTCCTGACCCAATAAATGAGGGTTATTTTGCAACAAAGGGTCAAATAAAACATCTCAAGCTTCCTGCCCTTACCAAAAGTAAAACTGCAAAAACACCAGGGGAATTGCTGATCTTAGTCAGCATCAAAGGTGTGGAAGATGTAAGGTGATATGTCTCAATAGCTGTGTTTCCTTGTCTCTCATAGAAACAATATCTCCAAATTTTAGCTACGTAAATCTCCAACCAGAAAAAAAAAGATGAAATTTTTCTGCCATGTTATAGCTGTGTGTGACTACGTTACTAAGATTTTTGTCCAATGGGATGTCAGAGTGATAAGAGCAATTTCTGGGTCTTGTCATTAAAATGAAGTGATGTGTCTACTCCATTTCTTTTTCCCTTTTGTGCTGGCTGGAAGGCAGACCAAGGCATGACCCTAGGAACAGTGAGGCAACAACCACCCCTGCTGGCTTTCATTAGAGGAAGAAATAAATTTTTGTTTTGCTTATGCTGGTACTTTGGGTCTCTAGCAACTGAACTCATCTCCTAACAAATATAGGTAGTGGTCCCTTTCATATCCGATTAGTAGACGGCTGGTTTCATTATTTAAGAAATCGGCATGACTTTGCAAAACTTGAAGGGAACCTAAGTGGAGTTGTAGAAGAAATAGATGACTGTGGGAATGTTGACGCTGTCACTATGTAAGAGATGCCAAACACGCAGCCAGAGGAACTTAGTGAAGGCAAACCTGGCAACATAAATGAGGAAAGTGGTTGTAACAAAAAAGGATGAAGAGGTTCCAGAGGAAATGACACTGGCAAAAAAACTTTGGATAAAAGGAAATCTCAGAAATATTGCACAACGTTGCAAGAGGAAAGGCTAAAATGTTGGAAGCCGATCCAAACTTAGAAAGGAGTATGATAATTCGTCTAGGTATAGAAAAGATGCTCACTCTGTCTCCTAAGTTACACAAAAACAAGAAGGCAAACACTGTTCACATTACTTCTGATTAGTGTTTACAAGGAAATAAAACACTAACGCTCAACTTTTCTAATGTTTTAAATTACAGTGTTCTAAATAGATACTCGTTTTATAATTTTTTTTTATTTCCTAACCGAAAGTTTTTAATATTTTGACAAGATTTTTAGAGGTCACAGAAAAATTGTAATTTTCACTTTATTATTAAGATCACTTTGCATGGTTTCAGCTTACAGGTTACAGTCCTGCACTACCCTGCAAAGTGAGAACTGCCTGTATTTTTCTTTTTAAATCAATTTTATTGATATATGAATAAGGCATACACTCCATCCAAAGTGTACAATCATTTGTATTTGGTATAACTACCTGTATTCTTTATGATGCAGATACTAACTGGCTTAAAACAAAATGGCACCTCATTAGCTCATGTAATTGAAATGTCCATTGTTGCTTCGGGCATGGCTAATTTTAAGGCTGAAATGGCATAAGCAGTCAATTTGTCTTCACCGCGAAACTATTAGATTCCTTCTTAGGTTCTACGCGATGGCCTCCAGGAGTTCTCGCCCCATGGTAGCAAGATGCCTGCAAATGCTGTAATGCCATATTTTCCCAGGTCCTAGCCTAATGGGATTGAGTGGAGTAGGCCTTTTTATCCGCAGCTCCTGAGCAAGTTCTTAGATACACACTTGTTTTCCTAGCTTAGGCTGCTCACCCCTGAACCCCAAGCACTGTGGCTAGGTAAATGTGATGTTCTATTTGATTTAGGCCTGAGTCTTACATTCTATCCTTGGAGTCAGAGAGTGAGCCCCACTCAAACCATCAAGACTGTTGGTGAGGGAGTGGTAAACCCTCATAAGAAAATCGGGGGAAATGTGCTGGCAGATAAACATCCCCCTTGGTCAGTAATCCCCTCCTGCAGCTCTAATATCCTCCACAGGCTAGAAGCGCCAAGATCTGTCTCCAGAATTTATGACCTATAATCCCAAATGCTTACTAGACAATCCTCCCTTGCTTTCCCTGTAAGCCCTTCAACATCAAAGTGTCTGGAGGCGAACCCCTTGGCCCCTGCTCCTGCCCCAGCCAAATCTATGCCCCCTTCACTCTGGTTGCTCAAACTAGAAACCTGGGAAATAGCTTTGACTATTTCCGTGAATCTACCTCACTCTCCACTGAGTTCAGTTACTGATAGCTCTTGATAGTTATACTCCTCACATCCCTGAAATCCACCATTTCTCTTCATTTGTATTTCTCTTACCCCATTTCAGCTCCATCTTTATCTCTCACCTGGGTCACCTTTTTTAACTTGGTGCCTTGCCATCGACTTTTTTCTTCTAAACTTTTTTCTTACCGTAACCAGAATGATCTTTATTAAACATATCACACTCACATCACTACTCTGTTTAAATCCTTCAGTGCCTCCCCATTGCCTTCAGGACGGTCTGCCATCCTTAATATGGCTTAGGAAACCTTTCATACATCTCTCCCTATTTGTTTTTCTAGCCTCACCTCTTGATTGCTGCCTTTCACTTCTTCCCCTATAACCTATCCCCCCACTTACTACATATGCGTTTACATCCCATGCATCAGTCACCCTGAAATGTTTTCAGGTCTGTGAAAATGCTGTTTTCCCTCATCCTCAACACTGTTCCTTCTGTCAAACACTCTTTCCTCCTGATCGCCTGGCTCATTCCTGCTTATCCTTAAAGTCTCAGGATAGGCAATATTTTCTCCAGGAAAATTTCCTTGATAAATCCCCTCTGCCCAAGCCGCATTAGTAGCCCTGCTTATGCTCCCTGAGCACTCTATCTTTGCCCTGACAAAGCGTTTAATCACTCCATAACTGGCTGTTTACTTGCCATATTTTTCCCTAGGCCTGTGCTGTCCAATATGTGGCTTTTGAGCCCTTGAATGTGACTACTATGATGAGGAACTGAATTCTTAATTTATTTAATTGTAATAAATTTGAAACTGACATTTGAATCAGTTATTGTAAAATTCTTTATGTTTGGAACAACGTGTATGTAAGTCTACTTTTTCAACTGTAAGTTTATGAAATCTAAATAAAGATCATGTGTTTCTGATGAAAATTAAGCATCTGAATTGAGATGTGCTCTAAGTATAAAATATGCTCTGGATTTTGAATATTTGTTACAAATAAAGAATACAAGATATACTATTAACTCTTCATATTGATTGCATGTTGAAATATTAACATTTTTGAGATACTGGGTTAAATAAAATAAATTATTAAAATTAATTTTACTTGCAGTCCAATCATTTTAATGCAGCTACTAAAATTTTTTAAATTGTGTATATGGTTTGCCTTAAATTTCTATTGGACGGCACTGACCTAGACTATAAATTCTGTAAGGACAGGAATCATGACTTACTCAATTATTTAAAAAAATTTTTTTTAGCATTCACCATGTTTCAGGCATTATTCTAAGCACTAATTTTAACTTGTAAGCATTAACTCTTTTAATGTTTTTCACAACCTTTTTAAGGTAAGCATTATTAGCCACACTTTACGTAGGAGGAAATTTGCACAAAGAGACTAACTTAACTAACTCAAGGTCACAGAACTGTCCTTGAGCAGCTAGACAGTAGGGTCCATAATCCAGAGTCCATAATTTGTCACTTTGTTATACTGCTTCTTGTTCATTCTTTTATTACAGGTGTCTAGATAAATAATTAATACCCAATTTCCAATTAATAAAAATATACAATTCTTCTTTAGGTAATCTGTTTATTTAATAAGAATTAATTGAACTCTTATGTTCCAGACACTGTGGTAGGTGAGGGGGATTGAAATGTGAATGAAACGAATGCATTACTTTTAAGGAATCTGTCTAATGGTGGTGACAGCCACATAAAGGGACAATGAGAATGCAAACTGTGAAGAATATAATGCAAACTGTGAAATGCAAGGGAATAAATATGCACAGGCTCTTTGAAAACACATAAAAAGTATATCTACCTCCACCCAGAAATGAGGGATGTAATGAAAAGAGTGAGGGAAGGTCTTGAAGGATGAGCCAGTGAACTAAATGTGGATAGTGGGAGTGGAGTGGTTGGTGAGTACGGTTCAGTGGGGACAAGATGAGCAGAGGTGAGAAATAGCCTGGTGCTTGCCACTGATGTGAAGCAGATGAATGACAAGTGCAGATTTACCTACACTTAAGATCACTCTGGATAAAGGTGGAGAAGAGATTGGAGAGAACTATGACTTAACAGCAGGGAAACAACAGCCTGTTGCTGTATCCCTGAGCACAAAAATGATAGTTGCTTATGCTAAAGCGGTGGCAGTGAAAGAAAGTGTAGTAGACAAGTTTTAAAAATGTTTGAGGGATAGAATAGACCAAACCTGACATTTGATTGAAAAGAGGATGGGGTTTGTGGCAGATGCTGCAAATTACTTAATATTTATTTCCTCCTTTTTTCTGTTAAGGAACCCTGAGTTTTTGAGGTGCCAATGTGTCCATTTCCAGTCAATGTTCTCGGCTACGGTGACCCCATCATAATCCTGTTTCTTGCTTTCTCAGTCTCTCTAATAGCTGGGGATAATCGTCTGGACTATTATCCAGACATGGTTAATACATGATTATTATGCCGCTTTTTTTCTTAAAAAAAATGGTTGCTGCCGCTTTTTTTCTAAATCTTTTTTCCAAAAATGCAAAGGTGATGAAGCATCCATCTTTTTTTTTTTTTAATTTTTTTTTTATTATGGGTAAAAATCAAAATTCTCACAATACATACAAACATTTGCAAAATGATATATAAATATATATGCATATATGTGTATTTGCTTACAAAAATGTTGTTTATATATATATATACACATATATTTTAAGAGGTGCTTAGATTACCCAAAATATTACACGGAACCCACTGGGATTCCCTGAAGCATCCATCTTGATCCCATTGGGTGAAAACCAAGGGAATTGTGCTGATATTGCTGGACATTGTTAAGCTATTGAACCAACCAGCACCACCTACGTCGAGACAAACAAAGCACTATCATTTAAGGTGCTACAAATTGAGTTGTATATTAGTTGTTGCTATATACATACTTATGTGATATGAGAATAGTTAAGAGTTTTCTCTGGTTTCTGCCTTAAGCATGGAAGCCTGGGATGAACAGAGTTAAATTAAAAGGACATTTTCTTGCTTATGCTGAGTTTGATGAATGTGGGTATTTTCAGGTGATAAGCAGGTCATTTGATATACATGTTCATAAACTGAGAGAGATCCCTAGGCTGGAGCTGCAGATTTTGGAGTCATTCACATGTTGGTATAACAGATAAATTCATCCAGGGAGATAAAAATACAATCAAAGAAAAAATATTGAGTATGGAATCATACCTTTCAAGTACAAATATGGCATCTAATTCCCAGCCTTTTCCCTCTCTGTAAGATATGTACAGATCCAGGGTGATGGGGGTGGGATGTGTTACTTGGCTGCCTAGCTGGGTCATGGGCTATGGTATCATTTGAATTTAGGCTGCAAGTATTTAAGAAAAGAAAAATAAAGCATTAGTATTTTGGCTTTGGGCTCCTTAAAAGCCAACTCTGAGACAAAAAAAATCATGTTCGAGTTGTTATTGGAATGTTATTCCAAGAAACTTAGATAGGGGAATGGAGAAGTGACACAGGAAAAGGAAGGAAGTTGATAAAGGGTTGCTATCAATTACCATTGTAGGTACATGGAACTTAGTACTCCTAGGAAAATCACGGAGCTATTGTAGAACATGTGTCTCAGAGCTATGGCACCTGTGTGTGAGGGAGCTGGGATATTTATACACCAATTTCTGCCAGTTACTGGCCAGGGCTGCTGTCATGTAAACAGGCAGAGAAGACTCAGCAAAGAGATGCAGATGCTGGCAGTTGAAAGTCTAGCCAGCACGCACCACATGGTAAGGTCCGAGGAGATATGGCATGGCATTGACTGCACCTGAGGGAAAGCATAACTGAGTCCAGGAAGGTCAGGGATTAAAAATGGGACAGCCAGAGAAAGGTAAGAAGAGTTGAAACAGCAGCCTTGGACACTAACAAGAAGGGGTTGTTAAAAGAGCTAACCTGTCCTGGACATAAGAGGCACTATGCTATGAAACTGCAACTTTAGTGGCATTTGAAGAGCAGCTGCTTCTTTTTCTACTAACTTTCAACTCTGTATAGATTAAAAATGCATTTTCCCCTCTTAGAATAATCTTTGAGAGAAAATGAAACAAAACAACAAGAATATCTGTTCACTGCTAAAATATTTTGCTCCATCTGTTTCAATGGAAGGAAGATTTTTAATAAAAATTCTCCTGAGACTTTAGAAGGTCAAATGAAAGTATTCATGTTGCTGTAATAATGTGTTAGTGGGTGATTTATCTTAGACTCTACTGCAAATACATTGATGATCTTGAATATTTTATATGACAGTCCTATGCCAGAAAATGCTATCAAATTCTTGGAAGGGACTAATACATTGTGATGTGAATTAGGTGGAGCCACAGGAGTTTCACATGTATAATCAGAAATGGAAATATCTTATCTTGCAGACAGTATTTTTTACAGTTTGTTAATGAAATTTTGTTTTGATAACCAGATAGTCTGTATGCACTTCTCACTGGGTTTGAATTTTGCTATGTAGGAATTCAGAAGAGGATTATGTTAAAGGGTGGCCTGTGTGCCCTGGTAATTTAGAATTCAGCAGACCCAAATGACTTACAATTTATACAATATCTATCCCCCAGGCCAGGCTTTTCTGCTGCCTTTTCAGAGGCTTCCTATAAATGAAAATGATCCTGAACATGATAGAACAACTGAAAGTTAGTTGACCCAGGAATACTCTGTTAGAAAGAGGATGTATTATTTTAGATGTAAAACACAAAGAAATTAAATTAGCTATTCTGAAACATTTGACATATTTCTTGTCATAGCATTTCTGACGTTGTGATGCTTGAAATGCCATTGTAGGATATCACGCTGGCGATCCCTGCTCTAGCATAAAACCTTATGTGTGTGGAATACATTGTAAACACCTCAGGGAAAGACTTCTTTTTTATGGAAAATCGCAGTTCCTTGTAGCACAATGCCCTGTATGCTGAGTACACACAAACCTCCCCACACACACACTTTTTTAAGAGAGCAGATACAAAAACTCTTAGTGCATTCTCTCTGAATAACTTTCCTCAAATGGTGATGAAAACATAGCAAAATCATGTACAAGTTAAGTAACTGCAACAAACAGCTTTTAGAAAGTTGTGATTCAAGTAAAATTAGAATATGCATTGTTTCCAAGCAGAAATTGTCATCATCAAAAGAATTATTGAAACATACCTTCTGTAATCCTACCAGTTTTCTGCTTAAAAAGAAACACAAAGAAATAAAAACATAAATCAATAACCCTACGGGGAGCGGATGTGGCTCAAATGGTTGAACATCTGCATCTCACATGGGAGGTCCCGGGTTCCATCCCTAGTGCCTCCTAAAAACAAGCAAACAAAGAAAAAGTCAACTCAGGGGGGCCGGTGTGGCTCAGTGGTTGAGCACCGGCTCCCCACATACGAGGTTCGGGGTTCAATCCCTGGCCCGGGTACCAAAAAAAAAAAAAAAAAAAAAAAACTACCTTAACTCAGCAAGGCTTAGCATCAGACAGAGTTAGAAAAAACAGTATATGGCTTGAACTCAACACCCTGCTTGTCAGGACATAAACCTAAAGCTTGGTTTGAAAACATCCCCTATATAACCTATCAATTCCTCCCTTTGCTCCCAAAATGATGCAGTGACAGTTTTAAGTTCTTTTATGAATCCCAAAAAGAGAAAAATTATGTTTTTGAACTAACCCATTCATGTAGGTGTGAGACCCTTTTGACTGGACTATGTCACTGGAGCGGATATAAACCGAGACAGAGAGAGACTCATAACCAGAGGAAAAGGAAGCTACCATATTGATCCTGCCATGTGAGAGAGAGGACTGCAGGAAAACAGAGAAGCCCCAAGGGCTGAGGGAGGTCCCAGAGTCTGAAACCAGCAGAGCACAAAGGCATGGAAAAAGGTCCCTGACGGGCTGGGCCCACGAAGGAGCTCAAGGCTTAGGAGATGAGTCCTGCCATATGCCTGATGGCTCACAGCTGAACTCAGGAAGAAAGCAGAGCAGCCAAGACAGAGAGAGGAGGTTGGAAAGAGACAAGCCCTATGCCTGGTTGCTCACAGCTGAGCCCCAGGAGCTGGACTCCGAGATGACGAGCCTGGAGGGGAAGAGATTGCCTGCCATCTTGTTTTACCACGTGGCAGCTGACTGTGGTGAGAAAGCATCTCTGCTGATATCTTGATTTGGACTTTCATAACCTTGGAACTATAAGTTTTTACCCTAATATGCTTTGCATTGGCAGCCCTGTGGCTAACTAAGACAGATGCTGACTCAAGCCTCCTTTTAAAACATAATATTATAGTTTTAGTATACAGCTTTGGTGAGAATGACAGATTTACATTTCAGTTCAAACAGAAAGGGCAAATTAATAAAGGGGGAAGAAAATGACAAGATAAGCATTTTACAATTCATTTTAAACACAAACCCTGGCCAAAAAAAAAGTTGTATTTATGGAGGAAAAAGAAGGATTCATCATGGTAGTGTTCTTTTTTTTGTCTCTTACCCAGACACAGATCTAATCCCTGGGCCTTTACTGATCTACAACACAACCCACATGTTCCATCAGTGCCCAACCATCTCTGAAGCCTTTCTTCCTTAATCTATGTTAAGATATTAATATATTCATGTACCACACCTCCAGGTAACATGTTTGCATTTTAATAAGGGCCTTCTGGAAATAACACATTTTACCAAAGGAATAATTCAGATGGTGGGAGTAACATAGAAAAAGCCCATAGAAAAAGAAGCATTTGGGAAGGTAGGTCTTTCCACATCCTGTACACATTCCAGACCTGCACTAGTATTCTTAGAATAGGGTCTCCCAAGGTGTGTATTGCAAAATCTTAGTTCTTTAAGTTGCTATATAGGAGAATGGGTTTTCTTGATCAAATAAGGTTGGGAAATGATTTGGACCATGCCATCTACTTGGAGTGTCATAATAACTTTAACAGAATAAAGGACCTAAAAAATCTTATACTAATGTCAGAGTCAGGGAATTTATCGCACATGATGGCAGAAGTCACAAGACTCTTGGATCAGAGATAAAGAACTTTACTACAGCATGGCAAGTAGCATGAACATTAGGTTTGCCTTGGTTCACATGTCCCCTAAGACATGTGGAGGGGACCTAGTGAATGTGATGGGTTTGTGTTGCACACATGGAATTTGTCTCTGAGCTTAGGAAGTCCACTTCTTTTATAGCAAGCCTGCTATTCATCCCACTGGGAAATATTACCTTGTTCCTCAAGATTGCTCCATGGAAATACAACCATGAGAAACAACCTGGGTAAAGAGTGGCCATGGTCTTGCACTTTTTGCATAATCAGTAAGAATATACAGGGAGGCTTGGGGCACATAGCAGATTGTCCCTCCTTATAGTAACAAATCCAATTTAATTTTGTTTAATACAGAAATTCCCAAATTTCTTTGACCGACAACTATTTTCTGGAGAAACTGCCTTTAATATTCTGCAGAACCTGGGAAGCGGATGTGGCTCAATCGATAGGGCTCCCGTTTACCAAATGGGAGGCCCCAGGTTCGATTCCCGGGGCCACCTGGTGAAGGCAACCCAGCCCGTGCGGCGTGGTGAGCTGACGCAGCAAGATGACCCAACAAAGGGAGACAAGTAGACCACAGAAAAATGCACAGCAAATGGACACAGCGAGCACAAGCAGCAAGGGGGGATAAATAAATAAATAAAATCTTAAAAAAAAAAAAAATATTCTGCAGAACCTAATTCAGTGGAAACTGTTTTGAGAAAGTCAGTCTCTATGTGTTCTTACTTTTGGGTTTCACATGACAGAGGTGGCAGAGTATTCCGTTTTAGGTTTGATTATGTCCATACAAGAGAGGTTTTCCAACACAGAGCCATGTATGCAATTTTTCCCCAGACTTATCATCTCTTTTCAATGTTTGTGTTTGAACCAAGTCTAGGACTCATATATGCTATTTTTTTTTTTCTGATCCAAGTTTAGGGTTATCACTTCCAAGACCAAATAGGAATGCCTGTAGATTTCTGCCATTAATTATATTCCTAGTGTTATCATTTAAGCTTTTGTTGAGCTGAACCTCTTCTACAAGTTTAAGGAACAGCTCTTTTCCAGAGGCTCTGTTCCATTCTGCTGGGTCTTCATCTCTCTGTTATTTTTAAAATATACCCCTTTAACTGATTCCAGAAATCAGTCCTCTGGAAAGAGAATAACATAGATTAGCTTATATAGTTCATGCATTCCTTGGCCAGCTTTGTCATCTTTGTCATCTTTCTCCTGAACTCTGACCACACTTCTCTTCAACTCTCATCTCTTCTTCTTCTTTTTTATTTTTAATTTCTTCAGTCTGCATTTACCTATCAATATACTTATTTATTTATTTTTTACATTTTTTTTTACTGGATACATATAATTTTTTTTTAATCATACAATATGTTACATAATGTATCTGTTTCATAGTAATGCAAACATTATTTGTCCTTTTGTGTCTGACTTTCTTCACTCAACATAATGTCCTCCAGGTTCATCTGTGTTGTCATATGCTTTATGACTTCATTTCTTAACAGCTACATAATATTCCGTCATGTGAATACACCACAGTTTGTTTATCCATTCAACAGCTGATGGACATCTGGGTTGTTTCTAACTTTTGGCAATCATGAATAATGCAGCTATGAACATCAGCATGCAGATGTCTGTTCATGTCACTGCTCTCAGTTCTTCTGGGTATATACCCAGTAGTGGTATTGAAGGGTCACATGGCAAGTCTATATTCAACTTTTTTAGGAACTGCCAAACAGTCCTTCACAGTGGCTATACCATTCTGCATTCCCACCAACAGTGAATAAGTGTTCCTGTCTCTCCTTATCCTCTCCAACACTTGTAGTTTTCTGTCTTTTTAATAGTGGCCATTCTGATAGGTGTGAAATGATATCTCATTATGGTTTTGATTTTTATTTCCCTAATCATAAGTGATGTTGAGCATTTCTTCATGTGTTTTTTCCATTTGTATTTCTTCTTTGGATAAATGTCTATTCAATCTTTTGTCCATTTTTCAACTGGGTCGTTTGTCTTTTTAAGGTTGAGTCGTAACATCTCTTTAACATCCTGGATATTAAACCCTTATTGGATATGTGATTTCCAAATATTTCTCCCATTGAGTTGGCTGCCTTTTCACCCTTTTGACAAAGTCCTGTGAGGTGTAAAAATGTTTAATTTTGAGGAGGTCCCATTTATCTATTTTTTTGTTGTTGCACGTGCTTTGGGTGTAAGGTTCAAGAAACCACCACCTACTATAAGGTGTTAAAGATGTTTCCCTACATTTTCTTCTAGTAGTTTTATGATCCTGGCTTTTATATTTAGGTCTTTGATCCATTTTGAGTTGATTCTTGTATAGGGAGTGAGATAGAGGTCCTCTTTCATTTTTTTGGTTATAGATATCCTGTTCTCCCAGCACCATTTTTTGAAGAGACTGTTTTGTCCATTAACGTTAACTTGGTAGGTTTGTCAAAAACCAGTTGAGGGGGGTGGATGTGACTCAAATGGTTGGGCGTCCATCTGCCATATGGAGGGACCTGGGTTCGATCCCCGGGACCTCCTGGTAAAATAAAAAATATATATATAAAAAACAAAAACAAAACCAAAAAAAAACCAGTTGACTGTATAGGGAGGGTTTATTTCTGGATTTTCAATTCTATTCCATTGATTGATATGTCTATCTTTATGCCAGTACCATGCTGTTTTGACCACTGTAGCTTTGTAATATGCTTTGTAATATGTAATATGTTAGGGAATGAAATTCCTCTCACATCACTTTTCTTTTTTAGAATGCTATTGGCTATTCAGGTGTACTTTCCCTTCCAAATGAATTGGGTAATTGCCTTTTCTAATTCTTTAAAGAAAGCTGTTGGGATTTTGATTGGTATTGTATTGAATCTATAAATCAGTTTGAGTAAGATTGACATCTTCACGATATTTATTCTTCCAATCCATGAACACAAACTGTCTTTCCATTTGTTTAGGTCTTTTAAAATTTCTTTAAGCATTGTTTTGTAGTTTTCTCCATATGGTCCTATACTTCTTTGGTTAAATTAATTCCTAGGTATTTGAGTCTCTTTGTTACTATTGTAAATGGAATCCCCCCCCCCCCGATTTCCTCCTCAGATTGTTCAGTACTAATATACAAAAACATTAATGATTTTTGCATGTTGAGCTGGTATCCTGCCACTTTGCTGAACTAATTTATGAGCTCAAGTGGCTTTGTCATGGATACTTCAGAATTTTCTAAGTACAGGATCATGTCATTAGCAAACAGTGAGAGCTTTACTTCCTTTTTTCCTATTTGTATGCCTTTAATTTTTTTTTTTTCTTGTCTAATTGCCCTAGCTAGAACTTGTAGTACAATATTGAAAAACAATGGTGAGAGTGGACATACTTGACTTGTTCCTAATCTTAGAGAAAAGCTTTCAACCTTTCCCCATTGAGTATGATGTTGGCTGTGGGTTTTTCATATATGCCTTTTATCATATTGAGGAATTTTCCTTCTCTTCTTATCTTTTGGAGTATTTTTAATCAAAAAAGGATGACGGATTTTGTCAAATGCCTTTTCTGCATCGATTGAGATGATCATGTGTTTTTTTCCTTCAATTTGTTAATGTGGTGTATTATGTTGATTGATTTTCTTATGTTGAACCAGTCTTGCATACCAGTAATAAATCCCACTTGGTCATGATGTATAAGTCTTTTGATATGCTGTTGGATTTGATTTGCAAGTATTTGGTTGAGAATTTTTGCATCTATGTTCATTAGAGGGATTGGCCTGTAATTTTCTTTTCTTGTAGTATCTTTATCTGGCTTTGGTATTAGGGTGATGTTGGCTTCATAAAATGTGTTGGGTAATTTTCCCTCCTCTTCAATTTTTTGGAATAGTTTAAACAGGATGGTGTTAAATATTTTTTTAAATGCTTGGTAGAATTCACCTGTGAAGCTATCTGGTCCTGGACTTTTCTTTGCTAGGAGATTTTTGATGACAGATTCAATCTCTTTAAATGTGATTGGTTTGTTAAGTTCTTGTATTTCTTTTAGTGTCAGTATAGGTTGTTTGTGCATTTCTAGGAATCTGTCCATTTCATCTAGGTTGTCTAGTTTGTTGGCATACAGTTTCTCATAATATCCTCTTATGATTCTTTTTATTTCTGTGGTATCAGTTGTAACTTCCCCCCTTTCATTTCTGATTGTATTTATATGCATCCTCTCTCTTTCAATATTTGTTAGTCTAGCTAGAGGTTTGTCAATTTTATTGATCTTCTCAAAGAACCAGCTTTTGGTTTTGTTGATTTTCTCTATTTTGTTGTTGTTGTTGTTCTCAATTTCCTTCATTTCTGCTCTAACCTTTATTATTTCTTTCCTTCTGCTTGCTTTGGGATTGGTTTGCTCTTCTTTTTATAGTTTCTCGAGTTGTTCAGTTACATCTTTGAATTTAGCTCTTTCTTCTTTTTTGATGTAGACATTTAGGGCTATAAACTTCCCTCTCAAGACTGCCTTTGCTGTATCCCGTAAGTTTTGACAAGTTGTGTTCTCATTTTCATTTGTCTCGATATATTTACTGATTTCACTTCCAATTTCTTCTTTGATCCATTGATTATTTAGGAGTGTGTTGTTCAGCATCCACACATTTGCAAATTTACTTTCTTCCTGTCTATTATTGATTTCCAGTTTCATTCCATTATGATCTGAGAAGGTGCTTTGTATAATTTCAATCTTTTTATATTTATTGAGAACTGCATCGTGCTCTAACATGTGGTTTATCCTGGAGAGAGATCACTGGGCACTTGAGAAGAATGTATAACCTGCTGAGTTTGGATGCTGTGTTCTGTTTATGTCTGTTAGTTCTAACTCATTTACCATATTGTTCAAGTTTCTCTGTTTCCTTGTTGATCTTCTGTCTAGTTGTTATATCTAATGATGTGAGTGGGGTATTAGAGTCTCCAATGATTATTGTAGAGATGTCTATTTCTCCCTTCAGTTTTGCCAGAGTTTGTCTCATGTATTTTGGGGCACCATGGTTAGGTGCATAGATATTTATGACTGTTATCTCTTCTTGGTGGATTGTCCCTTTTATTAATACTTAATGGCCTTCTGTATCTCATAACTTTTTTGCATTTAAAGTCTGTTTTGTCTGATATTAGTATAGCTACCCCCTGCTCTTTTTTGGTTACTATTTGCATGGGGTATCTTTTTCCAACCTTTCACTTTCAGTCGTTTTGTATCCCTGGGTCTAAGGTGAGTTTCTTGTAAGCAGCATATGGATGGATCATTTTTTTAATCCATTCTGTCAGCCTTATCTTTTGATTGGGAGGTTTAATCCATTCACATTCAATAACGTTACTGTAAATGCACTATTTACTTCCACCATTTTATTCTTTGGTTTTCACATGTCATATCGTATTTTTGTCTGTTTTTTTATCTTTTGGTTATCCTTTCTGCTATTCTTTCCTCTATACTCTCCTCCTAGCTTCTCTCTCCTGTCTTTTTATTTCAGGTTCTAAGGCTTCTTTAATATTTCTTGCAAAGGTGGATTCTTTTTTGTAAACTCTCTTAGTTTCTGCTTGTTTGTGAATATTTTATACTCAACTTCATATTTGACGGACAATTTTGTTGGATAAAGTATTCTCAGCTGGCAGTTTTCTCTTTCAGTATCCTAATTGTATCATACCACGGACTTCTTGCCTCCATGGTTTCTACTGAGAAATCCATGTTAAGTCCTACTGGGCATCCCTAGTATGTGAAGGTTTGCTTCTCCCTTGCTGCCCTGAGAATTTTCTCTTTATCTTTGACATTTGACATTCTGAGTAGTATGGGTCTTGAAGTTGCTCTGTTTGGATTTATTCTGATTGGGGTACAGTGTGCTTCTTGGACATGTAAATTCATTTCTTTCATGAGAGTTGGGAAATTTTCAGCTATAATTTCCTCAAATACTCTTTCTGTCCATTTTCCCTTCTCTTCTCTTTCTGGAACTCCCATGACACATATGTTGTTGCGTTTCATGTTGTCATTCAACTCTCTGAGCTGCTGTTCAATTTTTTCCATTCTTTTCTCTCTGTGTTCTTTCCTCCGTTCAATTTCAGCTGTTCTGTCTTCTGTATCACTTATTCTTTCTTCTGTCTTTTTGAATCTGCTGTTGTATGCCTCTAATGTGTTTTTTATCTCACCTATTGTGTCTTTCATTCCCATGAGCTCTGTTACTTTTCTGTTCAGGATTTCAAATTCTTCTTTGCACTCACTCAATATCTTCTTGATGTAATTTATCTCTTTAGCCATATTATTTTTTAACTCATTAATTTTGATTTTGGAAATTTGTGTGCATCTCACTCATTAGTTCTCTCACATCCTGCATCTCTTCTTGGGCTTTTATATATTCCTTTTCTTGGGCCATGCCTTCCATTTTATTAGTATGGCTCATAATTTTTTGCTGATTTCTCAGCATCTGATTAGGATGTAGTTTACTCAGATGCTCAATTTCTTTCTCTTGTAGGGACTTAGTGGCAGGAGGCTGTATGTTTCCACTGCTCTTTGATTCTTGGCTTGACCTGGATTGTTAGGATTGTCCCTGCTAGTTGCTCAAAACTTGACACTGGATCCAGTAATTGGTTGTAGAATTGCTTCCTAGAGCCTTGGGGGAGGAGGCCATAGAGGCCAGGAAAAGCTTCTCCTACTTATTTTTAATTTTCTCGCATGTACTTCCTTGGTCTACCAGCAGATGGCACTCTTTGGTTGCTCTCTGTTCAATGCCTGGTGGGAGTGTATTTGTTGCAACACAGACAAGATCAATGTGATAGAGCCTTCTGCCTGGAAGCTAAGAGCCTTGTAATTCAAACTTTCTCTGAAACAGTTCTCCAGTCTTCTCTGGCAGCCCCCTCTCTTTTCCCAGCTAGGAAATATTTCCACTCCCTTCTGAGTCCTGAACAATCAGTCCAGGCTAGATTGTGAGGGTTGGATTTCTCCAGTCCTTCAAGGCTCTCTGGGCAAACCATGGTGTGGTCCCACATGGGCTGAAAGGGCTAACGGGACACAGCAGACCAAATTTGTGGGTCAGAAGCTGAGTCAGCCTTAGGCTGTGTCCTGTCCCTCTCTCTCCCCTTTCCTGAGGTTGTAGATCCCTGGAGCCCCCTTTGTCTGTAGCCACAGGCCCAGAGGCCTGAGAATTCTAAAATGTCTTTAGTGTGGGGGAGGGTGCTGGCAGCAGCAGCCGCTGGTTTCAACTCACAGTTCAGTAGTCACGATTTCCCTCCTTTGTCCCTCTCTTCTCTGGGCAGTGTCCAGCCTAGAAGATCTTTTTCTAGGCTGTTCCAGCCTGTTCTCTAGCTATTTTTCTGGAGTCATCTCTTCTAGTTATGGGGAATTCTTCTGGAAGACATATTTTCTATTCCCTTATCTCTCTCTTTTTTCCTCCACTTCTGCAGGACTGGATGTCAATTTTAACTATACCACCATGTAGACTTTGCTTTTCTCTTCAGATGGACTTCAATCCAGGAATGTGCAGTTGATGATTGCCTTTCTCTTGTTCCTTTCCTTCTGATCATTTACAGCCTGATTGTCACCCAAATCCTCACTTTTGTTAGACCGCCTCTAAATAGCAGCCTCTTCAGTCTGTTTTCTCATTGTACCCACATGACCTCCTTTATTTTGGTAAATCTTGCATTATGGTATGAGATCTCTCTCAAATCTTGTGCCTATCCAATCAAATATAACATCTAATTTTCCCTTTAATTTTAACTTCTGTTAAAAATTCAAATATAAAGATATTTACTTTCACTTTCATTTTGTATTATAAATTATCTTTCTCAGTTTTCTCTGTAACAATATTTCACATGTTCATATAGAAACTGTGCTTAATTGCTGTTGCAATATGATATTCCCTTGAAATTAGAGAGTGGTGAGCATCTGTTTGATCATCTTATAAGTCTGGAAATGGAAGTTGAATCAAACATCTGTGATAAATCATTAGTCATGAATCAGCCTTACATATTGTGAGAATGAATATTGTTTTCCACTGGAGTTACTGATCACCGTAGGGTCTTGGAACTTTACAAAATATACCCATATTGCAGTCATTTAACCTGATTCTTCTCTGCCATTCCCTGGTCAGGAAATTGGGCTCCATCTAAATGCACAGCTTGTTTGATTTTAGATACCTGACATTTCTACCAATTGATCAAACTGGCTGTAAATCAGGTAACTAGTTTGCTTTCAAAATAAAATGTTCTTCAGGGACTTGGGGTGGTCAGTATTTCTCTCGGAGTGGATGCATTTTAACAAGGCTTGTAGCTCTGCCCTCAAATCAAATGTTCTCTTAGTTTTCAGGAAATTTATTATTTGGAAGCAGCTAAAACTTCAAGGGCCTCAATAAATTTCTGCTTTTATATTTTTGTGGGAAGATTTATTTTTAGTTCTTTTCCATGTCTCCAAAAGACATGCTAGTTCTGGAAATAGGAAACTAAAATAATCAGGGAGAGGGAAGACTTTCCAGGTGAAGAAAAAAATTTCCCCATCCATAATTTAGAATGATTTGGTATTGAAAAAATATGAAAATAATTAATCTATAAACTCTATAAAATCACTAGGGCAGGACTAGGCTGATAAAAATGTTGGGAATGGGGTAAATTAGATGGTCAAGGAAGAATCCACTCAGCATGTGGCATTTGAAGAAACTCTGAAGCAGGTGAGGGAGAAAGCCACACAGAAATCTGGGGGGAATACATTCTAGGTAGATGCAAACAGTGAAAGCAGAGGCCTTGGAACAGAATTTTCTTGGAAAGTTGGAGGAACAAGCGAACAGGCCAAGAGAGAGAAAGAAAGATAGGGTGGCAAGCAAGGATGTTGAAGCAGATAAATGACAGGACAGTTGTAGGAGGTAAGTTCAGAACGTTAAAAGCAAAGGAGGCAACTGTAAGGACAGATATTGTCCCTGCTTTCACAGAGTTTATAATCTAGCAGAGGAGAAAGAGAATGAGTAATTATTTCTAAAAATGAGATGACTGTTAAAATTAGGGAAGTACAGGGTGTTATGAAAGTGGTGGGTCCTAACGTACTCTAGGAGTCTGATCCTTGAGGAAATAATCTTTATGCCAAGAATAACATGAGGCATGAGTTAGGCAAATTGGAGGTTGTGGTGTCTGGTGAGAGGGAAGTGGCCTGCAGCTGTTGCTGGGGTCACAGGTAGGAACAATAAAACTAAATACCCTTGAGATGGATATAAGGAATTGAAGGGAAGAACATGTGGGATAAGATTGCAGGACAAAGCTGGAGAAATGGGAGGGTAGATTATAAGAAGTGTTGTAGGCTCCATAGGAGTTTGAACTTTAGCTGAGAGCACTAGGGAACCGTGGGAGGTGTCAACAGGAGTTATATAATCGGGTCTGTCTTTATGGAAGATTGCTCTAGACAAAGAGAGGAGAGCAGATGGAGAGGGGCAAGAGACGATGAAGGGAAAACAGTTACCACACTCCTGCAGTAGAGCAGGAAAGTGGTGATGGTGCTTTAGAGCTTCACTGGGAGCAGTGGGAATGGAGAGATCTGGGAACACTTGGAAAACATTTTGGGCCTAGGATAGAAAGGACTGAATGATTGTTTGCAGTGTGGTTGGTGATGGGGAAGATTAAAGGGCAGAATCAAAGGTGGCATTCAAGTTTCTGTCTCTGGCAATTTCCTGAATGTGGGTGCCATTGACTGCAAAGAGGGAACAAAGAAGAAGAGCAAAGTCAGAGATGGAGTTAGGCTTTGAGAACATGCCATTAGTCTAACTCAAAAAAGCATTTACTGGTTTGGTTGTTGTTGTTGTTTCTGTAATCCCTTCTCCCGGTTGGACATTTAGAGTTTTTCTAATCAGATTATTCTTTGGGTGACTTTAATCTTTAAACTTTAATACAGGAATATCATCTCAAGGTTCCATTTCCTACAGATCTTTATGTAAGTCTCCAGCTATTAGGAACTTGATTTCAGAAGTGAACCTTAGCTGGTCAAGGTTATGGTATAGCTAAGCACGTGGCGCCATCTTCAGGATGGCTTGTTAAAATCTTATGAACCAACCAGACTAAAAGGCAAATTTCCAACAGCAAAACACAAAGCTGAAAAAAATGTTTCTGCCAACTTCAGGTGTGTGATAAAGTCCTCTGTCCTCTTGAGAACTATAGTTATCACAGGATATAGGAAAGATAGTGACAAATTTTTCTTTGAAATCATTCCAGTTTGAAAGTGTCTGTGAGCTGGAAAACAAGCTTTGCTGTGTGTGGAAAAGACAAGAAAAGGAAATTAAAGCAACACTACTTGAGATTTTCTGCCTAAGTGCTTAGATTCTCTGGGGCTTCCCTAATTTCACATATAATATTCTTCACTGGGTGCTTCATTAAATGTAGAGCTAAGTGGAATTTAATTCTTAGGTATGAATATAAAAATTGGGGAAAAATCACTTGTCAGATATTGTGACCAATTTTTCAGTTCAGAAAATGCAGTCTGATAGGTTAATACAATCTCCACTTTAAAAATAAAGGGACTAAATAAGATATCAATATTGTATTGATTGGTTACCACTAAGGAAGAATAACATACCTCACTAGCTGACTATTGTTTTTAAAATCCTCTCAGCCTTTAATTATTCTTTGTCAGTAAGCTTCACCCATTCTTTTTGCAGGATTCGCATATAAAAACATGTGCGTATATGTATTTATCGCAATGCATTTGCCTCCCTCATGTGTAGGGCGTAGTGTTTAACCTATCTGAACATTTAGCACAGTCTCATGAATAACTAGGAGATAAACAGCTTGGCTTTTACACGGAGCCAAATGATTTTTTCCCATCTTGGCAAGTGGGCTTTCTTCCTAGACTGCTGTCATTAGAAATGTATACCTTTTAGTTGAGGAATTGCAAAGTCCCAGAGTTCCTGTTAATACTGAAGGAGGTACCACATTTATCTAAATTCCATTTCTAGATAAGTAGGACCCAAACTGCCCCATCAGTGATGGGTTTGAGTTTTCTAGAGTCTAAATTAGGCTTATGGGGGGGGGTAGGAAGAAAGGGTGGGATATACAGACTGTGTGACCAATAGTGGTATCTTATAGGAATTATGTGTTTACAGTGTGCAAGGTGCTTTACAAGGACTATCTCATTTAATCATCATATAACGTAGGTGCTTTTATTATTATCTGTATTCTACAGATGGGGAAGCTGCAGCTTAGAAAATTTAAAATAGTTTTCACAAGGTCTATGTGGGTCAGAAAGAAAGAGACACCAAAGTGATGTCAACCCAGTCCAATAGAGGTGTCGGGGTTGCCAACAAAACCACATCTCACACAGCGCCGGATGGCACAGCATCTTACTCATATAGAAAAGAGACAGAGCAAAGTCAGCTTCACTAGTGGGTGTGCGGTCCCCACAGTGAGTGGGTTTCACTGTGGTTAATGCAGGGAGATGTTCTCGTGTGTGTCCTAGTGGAGGAAGCCTGCTCCCGCCCCACCAGGGAAGGATACACCACCATGAAACGTGCCCACCTTTATCAGGCTGTCTCCAGTGACTATTTCCATATGCTCAGGACAGTAGGGGAAGAGATGTGCATCAGTTCTGAGCCCAGGGGAAAGACAGCAGGCCTCACTAGGATTTGCCCTTGCCACATTTAGTGAAGCTGTGGAAATGAACCCTAACCAAGCATTCCCTGTCCAGAGCCAACCAGCTTGACCCAAATCCCATACTGCCTTTTAAAGGGGAAAATAATGTTATGGTGCAGATGTGAAATAAAGCCCAAATCAAGAACCAAGCTATCCACCCAAGCAGAAGGTTCAGAAGTGAGGGCAGGAAGCACAACCCGGAGTGATCTCCTGAGGTGCAGGTCTTTTTTTAACCTTTGATTGTTCCAGAGTCTTGGCACTGCCTAGGCCAGGAAGCCCTGGGCAAGACACGAGAGTGTGGGTCTTTGAGACTTCAGAGGAGGAATCTGGGAGAGGAGGGACTCCCAGGCACGAGGGGGTGGGAACCAAGGAATCATTTGTCTCTTTATTTTGTTCTAGGCTCAGGTCTAGCGATAAAAAGCCACAGTTCCTGATAACAGAAATCACCATGTGAGGCTAATAATCCATACCAACACCAACCAGGAATAGAAATAGATATAATACTTGACTTGGTTCAGTCAGGCAGCGGTTGCGGCATAGAACATGGCGCTGCAACACTCCCCTGAAGTGGGCACAGCCCAGGCCCACAGACCCACCAGGAGGCCTGCCAACAGGCTGACCAGCAAAGGGCTTGGCGGTTGAAGCCCTGGCTCAAGGCTGAGCACTGTCACTTACTGCGTGACTTTGGACTCATTAATGTATTTGATCTTTAATTTACTCAGCTAAAAAATGGCAGTAATCGCTACTTAATAAGATTGTTGTGACATCAAAGTAACAATATACATGGAATACTGTAAGCTCTAGTACTCACTGAGGACCTTGTATGTGCTGGACACTGGGAATAGAAAAATGAATAAGACACAATCCTTACTCTCCCACCATCTAATAAAACATGTTTATCTTTGTTATTTCAAGCCCACCTCTTGAATTCTCCCTTTTACCTCTCAATCTAGATTTTGTCTTAGTTTGGGTTTTCTTAAAAGCAGACCCCGAGACAAGGGTTTGAGTGTAAGGGGTTTATTTGTAGGTACAAGGGAACACAGGTGAAGAGTGGGAAAGGCAGCCAACCACGGGTATGCTAACAAGCCACCTACCACCATGGTGATTCTGGGAAGTGCCACTAAACACATGCCTCAGTTTCCCACCTGAGAGAGAGGAGAACTTGAATATTTTTACATCAACTTCCACCACTCATTGGTTAAAGATTTCTTCTACTGGACATTAATTCCCCTTATTTACGACCTGCCAGATGTACAGGCTGAGTGTCCTGCAGCAGCTTCAGAAAAAAGGCCTTGGGCAGAAAAATGCAGATACTGGCAGTCGGATGATGGCCGAAGCACCCTGAGGTCATAAGAGCCAAGGATATGAACAGAGCACTGACAGCATCTGCCAAGGTAGGTCCATTGTGTCAGAGGGTGCCTAGGTGGGTTCACACAATCCCCAGCACCGAAGCTAAAACCAAGGGAGAAGAACCTTTCCAACACTTACCATAGTAGAAGGAGATAAGGAAGAAAGCAGACTGGAGTAGACCCAAAGGAGGCAGGTTCCTAAAGGTACCCTAACCCTTTCTGTGATAGCACTGACCCAAGAATTTTGTGCTTTTTCAGAACTTGGCAGAGATGTCAATAAAATTATTGCTTAACTGTTGAACTTTCTGTGATGGTGGAAATGTTCTATACATGCACTATCCAATACAATAGCCACAAGTCACATGGGGCTATTGAGCACCTGAAATGTGCTCAATTTAAAATTTTTAAATTTTAAGTTTAAGTAATTTAAATAACCACAGGTGGCTAGTGGCTACCATATTGGACAACTCAGCTTTAGAGTATTTAAAAAGTTATGTTTCTTAAAATTTTTATTAGAAATTGTTCAAGAATCATCCTAATCATTTTCTTCATTAAAGTGGATCAAATATGTGATATGGCTGAGTGTTAAAATCAATATTAGGTTGGAACTAAGGTCAAAGTCAAATATCACCATCCTAATGCAAACTCCTGGGACATGGGAATAAATGGGAAATCTTATCAACATTTGTATTAAAAATGTATTTTAAATTTTTAGTCAAATTTCAAAAGTTTGTCATAATAGTGCAGAGACAATAATTATCTCAGCAGCTCTAGTGCTATTGATGATTCTAAATAAATATTTACTTTGTACTGAGGTTGGTGGAAGAGCAAGATATTTGTGGGGTACTTGATTTTTCTTCATCATTATTTTTCTTCAGAATCTCATTCAATATATTTCATATTATTACTTAAATTTCTATAAACACTAGTTGACTCAAAAATGATATAACATACTTTATGAAGTTAATTCACTAAGGCATTGTCTCTTAGTAGTCATAGTCATTGTAATACAGTTTCCACTCTATTTGAAAGTTATTTGAATCATCTCATGTGCTGTAGGGGATGATGTTATCCTGGAGGTCACAGTTGGTTTATATGTGATTTTCCCAAGCATGTGAACGTTTTGTACCACGTGTAGCAGCTGCTGAATGTGAAGTGTACAAAGAGCTGAGCGTCTCAGGCTGGGCTGCACTGGGCCCATCCATCCAGTGGCTCCCTCTGGCCACATGCTATCTCGAAGGGGCTTCTAGCTTTACTCTCTCATCTTTGTGCATTTTGCCCTCATCTCTAAAACACAGCAGCCCCATCCCTTCTACAAGCTAGTTTTAGTATTTTTATGCAAGGTCTTATTTATACAGTGGAATTTCTTTATTTGTTGTCATTTTACCTGTTTATTTTAACTCTGCTGCTATTCAGATTAAGAATATTGTTTTTGTTAGCACGTCGCTTACAACGTTTCATATATTTTGAGTGGAAATTGCATGTTTTGACCCTATTATTTTCAGTTTGTGATTTTGTAGAAGTTGGGTTTTCTGTTTCAGGAAAACATATGTTACATTAAGGCAGAGACACCTGCACATCGATTCTTCAATTGAATGAGAGTCTAGCAACATAAAAACCCCATAGAGAGATCCAGACTCCAAACTGCATCTAGAATGATAACCTATTTTTGAAAGCAAATATTCAGATATGAACTATGTTCCAGACCACGTGCTTTGTTTCTATTACCGATTTTGCTAAACTGATTAGATATGATAGTAACTTCCTGACAATCATCAGTCACTGAGAAGTCCTGGGAAGCCAGAAATGACAATGAAGTGGTAATTGGTTATTTGACCTTCCAAAGACCTAGGCCAATGACAAAGGAAAGTGGAGATTTGGCCTGAACACTTAGATCAAAGATGAAGTTCCATGTGTCCTATTAGAAAGAAGAAATATGCTTTGACCTATATAAATTATATATATGTTTCTTTGAGATTTTGTTATGTGTGCTCTTTAGGTCCGAAAAACATGAAGAATTTGACACACTTTGTCCTAGTCCCATCTAGGGGACCTCTTCTGTGGTCCAACATAATGGCCCTCTTAGGATATATGGAGGGACAAGTTCATGAATGGCATGTCCATATTCTGGAGTTAGAGTACTTCTCTTCCAGGTAAAAGAAGTCTGTTAACAACTGATCCTTATGATGAAGTTTTCCTTTATGTGTATGTTTGAGGGGAAGAGGTAGAAGATCAACTCATGTAGACCCACCTCAGTTTATATGCCTTTAAAGAATTTATTTTGGAGAGAAAGCTATAATAAATTAATATCTCATACATATGCATTAACTTGAGGGTTACATACTGTTGACTGCCTGCCATCAAATTTTGGGCTACTCACTAATAGCTTAACTCAGGAGGGCTGCCCAGTAACAAGCAGAAGAGGACAAGATACAACTAACAGCTTGACGCAAAATAATTTCCAGGTCGGTATCCACTGCACCAGGAGCCACCTAATGCAGCTCAGGGGTTTGGAGATTATACTCTGTGTTATTTTAGTGGTTAGGAAAGCACTGGGTCTGGGTTCACAGAGAGGGTATGTTACTTATTTGCTGTGCAATCTTGGTAAATTACTTAGCATCTTTGCCTCGATTTTCTCCATTTTTAGAGTAGTGATAACATAATTCCTAAAATATTCCCAATAAAAATATTTGAGGTTGCTAAAAGAATTAAATGGACTTAATGTAAAGTAATTATCGCAGTGCCTGGAATATAAGAAGTGCTTGATGCATGTTAGCCTCCATTATGAAGATCTTTCCTGAGTGATTCTCTTGCCAAATTATAAGCAAAATCATGACAGAAAAATAGTTAACATTGCAAGGAGGCTTCCAGCTGAAACAGCATAAAATACTGTCACCACTGGTGTCAGAATCAGGGTAATCAGTCACCCTGAAAAGGGCAAACTGATCACCAGCATTGGTCTGCTGCTTCCCTTCTTGGAAGGAGAGTATCTGGCACATGAATAAGAGGAAAGGACTGGAACATCTCTGACTGAGATGTTCCTGTCACAGACAACATGGGAAATAACACAGCTAACAGGTGTAGGCTAAGTCTAATATGCAACTGGATACTGCCAGTGACCTTTGGTCTATCTTAGGAACAAGCATTTTAACATATTCTTTTTCTCATGAACTTATATTTTCTGTACACATTTATGCAGTACGCCATCAAGGGACATGATGGATATGACCACACGTTGAAAAGCCATGTAGGTTCCAGTTAAGAGTACCAGCTCTGGCTCCACATTTTCTGGATTTGGGTCCCAGCTCTTCTTGAACCACTGTGTGACTTTGGGCAGATGAACAAACACCCTGGGTCTTGGTTTTCTCATCTGTAAAGTGCAAGTAATGATAATACCTTCTGTATAGGTTTGTTACGAGGGCCGTACAATTTGATAGGCATAAAATACTTACACAGTGTCTAGTTTATAATAACTAGTCAAGAAAAGTTAGCTATTAATACTTTGAAATTTTCACTTATTTTTAAGCATTTAAAAATAACCCACCATTTTATAGAAACATAAACATTACATATCCAGATACCCTGCTATGAGTGTTAGGGTGTATGTCTGAAAATTAATGGAAATGACAAATAAGGAGATAAGAAACATGTTTCTATTTCCACGTGGGTGGAGGAAAGCCATTGCGGAAGCATTTCTGCAGCTAGTCTGATGAAGGAAATTACATAACTTGGTTACCTTCGTACAGACAAAGCACGAAGTACAAGGAGAAGAATACCCATAAGTGAGGTGGGGGATAATGAACAAATGAAAGGTAAGTAGGTTTACTTTTGTGACAAAAAGTCAGAGAGTGGGGAGAGAAAAATAATAAGATAAAAGAATATCCTTAAAATTTTGTTACTTGTGATTATGCTAGCTGCTATAATAGATAAATCTGAAATATCTGTGGTTTAACCCAAAGAAATATTTCTTGCTCATATCTCAGTCAGTGAAATGATTCCTGAATAAACAGTTCTCCCCTAAGTGGTGTTTTAGGATACAGGTCCCTCCCATCTTGTGGGTTCAACCATCTTCAGCACAGAGATTCAATGGATCACCCCAGGGGAACTCCTTGCTGCCAGATGGAAGAGGAAATCACCTGGAATATAACGGCAGGTGGGAGATTAGTATGGGGCAGGCCTGCAAGTGCTGCTTTTCATTTTGGCCCACATTCCGCTGGCCAGAATTCAGTCTCCTGGCCTCACCGACATCTAATTCTGTGCCTAAAGAAAATGACATGGATTTTGAAACACGCCTCTGCCTCAGACACTTTATGCCAAATGACTGTATTGCATTTCTTAATACTAACGAATACAAACTGTAATCTAAGCAGGAACAAGGGAAAGCTGAATTGTATCTAGAGATTCAGGGAAAACTGAATTGAGTTTATTTTATTACCACAGAATAAAGAAATATGGATTGATGTTTTATGCAAATCAGAACTCATCTAATTCAGAAAGCCCTTCCATGATTACTTTATAAGAAAAACAGACAGCACTGAGTTCTTAACCTGTGTGAGGCACTGTGCTATGAGCTTTATACACATTACCCAATTTACCTTTACCATACTTCTGTGAGCTAAGAATTATTATGTCCACTTTACAGATGAAGAAAAGAAATTCCAAGAAAGGTCCTGACTTGCTCCACATCATAGAGATAGTAAGGAGTAGAGCACAGATTCACACATAGGCTTCACTCCCAAAGCCATCAGGCTCCTCCACCGCCTGTGACTTTTTACAAAATTATCATTATTTTTTAAATTAAAGAAGTTTAAGGTTTACAGAAAAGTCATATAAAATATACAGTGTTCCCATATATCCCCCTATTGTTGACACTGCATTAGTGTGGTTCCTTTGTTACAACTGATGAAAGAATATTAAAGTAGTACTATTAACTATAGTCCATAGTTTACATTGGCTGTATTTTCCTATACACAACCCTATTATTAACAGCTTGTATTAGTGTCATGCATTTGCTATAATTCATGAAAAAACATTCTTATACTTGTACTATTAGCCCCAGTCCATCGTCCACAATAGGTTTCTCTCTGTCATACAGTCCCATGTTTTATCTTCTTTCATTCTAGTACATACATGACCCAAAACTTCCCCTTTCAACCACATTCACATACATGATTCAGCACTGTTAATTACATGCACAATAATGCGCTACCATCACCACCATCCATTTCAAAACGTTTACAATCAACCTAAATAGAAATTCTATACAAATTATACATCAGCTCTGCATTCTCTTCCCCAATCTATCCCCAGTAACCTATATTCTAGATTCTAAATCGATGAGTCTGCTTATTCTAATTAGTTCATGTCAGTGAGATCATACAATATTTGTCCTTTTTTGCCTGGCATATTTCACTCAGCATAATGTCCTCAAGAATCATCAGTGTTGTCCCATGCCTTAGGACTTTATTCCTTTTTACAGCTGAATAATATTCCATCGTATGTATATACCTCATTTTTTAAACCCATCCATCAGATGATAGACACTTGGGTTGCTTCCATCTTTTGGCAATTGTGAATAATGCTGCTATGAATATCCGTGTGCAAATAGCTGTTCGACTCCCTGCTTTCAATTCTTTTGGGTAAATACCTGGTAGAGGGATTGCCAGGTCATATGGTAATTCTGTACTTAACTGTCTGAGGAACTGACAAAATTTCTTCCACATTGGCTGCTCCATTTTATATTCCCACTAGCAATGAATGAGTGTTCCTATTTCTCTATATCCTCCCTAACACTTACAAGTTTCTGTTTTTTAAATAATAGCTATTCTGGTGGGTGTGAAATGAAATCTCATTGATTTGCATTTCCCACTAGCAACTGATCTTGAGCATCTTTGCTTTTTAGCCATTCATACTTCTTCTTTGGAGAAATGTCTATTCAAGTCTTTTGCCCATTTTAAATAGAGTTGTTTCTCTTTTTATTGTTGAGTTGTAGGATTTCTTTGTTCTGAATTTTAAACCCTTATCAGCCATGTGGTTCTTAAATATTTTCTCCCACTGAGTATGTTGTCTTTTCACTTTCATGACAAAGTCTTGATGCACAAAAGTTTTTAATTTTGAGATGGTCCCATTTATCTATTTTTTCTTTCATTGCTTGTGCTCTGGGTGTAACGTTTAAGAAACCATTGCCCAACACATGATCCCAGAGATGCTTCCCTACATTTTCTTCTAGGAGTTTTATAGTCCTGGTATTCATTTTTAGGTCTTTGATCCATTTTGATTTAATTTTTGTGTATGGTATGAGAGAGAGATCCTCTTTCATTCTTTTGCATGAGGATATCCAGTTCTGCCAGCACCATTTGTTGAACAGCCTATTATTTCCCAATTGAGAGAACTTGACAGTGTTGTCGATCGGGGGAGCCAGTTTGGCTCAATGGTTGAGCACTGGATTCCCACATACAAAGTCCAGTGTTTAATCCCCGGCTCCAGTGCTTTAAAAAAAAAAAAGTCAATTGGCCATGGATATGAGGGTCTACTTCTGGACTCTTAATTCACTTCCATTGGTCAATATGTCTATTCTTATGCCAATACCATGCTGTTCTGACCACTGTAGCTTTTTAATATGCACTTTTTTTGAGGTACCATATATTTGTGGATTTTCTAGTTTCTGCCTATTGTTAATTTCTAGCATAATTCCATTATGGTCAGAGAAGATGCTTTGTTTTGTGACCACCAGGTGTTCTATCCTGGAGAATAATCCATTTGCACTTGAGAAGAAGGTATATCTGCTGTTTTGGGTTAAAATGTTCTGTCTAAGTCTGTTAGGTCTAGATCATTTATATTATTCAAGTTCTCTGTTTCCTTATTGACCTTTTGTCTAGACGTTCTATCTATTGATTAAATTGGTGTATTGAAGTCTGTATTAATCAGCCAAAGGGGTGCTGATGCAAAATACCAGAAATCTGTTGGCTTTTATAAAGGGCATTTATTTGGGGTAGAAGCTTACAGTTTCCAGGCCATAGGGCATATGTTACTTCCGTCACCAAAGTCTGTTTCCATGTGTTGGAGCAAGATGGCTGCTGACATCTGCCAAGAGTTCAGGTTTCCTGGGTACCTCTCTTCCCAAGGCTTCTTTCTCTCTGGGCTCAGCTGCCCTGCTCTCTTCACAAGGCAAGCTGTAGACTAGCAGGCAACCGGCTCTGTCTCTCTCCCCGGGGCCTGATTCTTTCTGGATTCAGCTGCTCTGCTCCTGTGTGTGCTTACTTCCTGGGCTCCAACTCAAAACTCCCTTCCCTGTGGTGCAATTTCTCTGTGCCCACCAAGGGGATGGGGATGCAACATCCTACTGATGTGGCCCAATCAAAGCCTTAATCATTATTTAATCAAGTAAAAGTGAAACCTCTAAATCCAATATAATCTAATATGCCCAGAGGGATAGACCAGTTTACAAACATAATCCAATATCTATTTTTGGAATTCATAAACAATATCAAACTGCCACAAAGTCTCCAACTCTTACTGTAAAGATTTCTATTTCTCCCTTCAGTTTTGCCAGTGTTTGCCTCATGCATTTTGAGGCACCATGGTTACGTGCTTAAGTATTTATGATTGTTATTTCTTCTTGGTGGATTGCTACTTTTATTAATATATAAAATTATTTGTCTCTTATAAGAGCTTTTGACTTAAAATCTATTTTGTCTGATATTAGTATAGCTACTCTAGCTCTTTTTGGTGACTACTTGCATGGAATATCTTTTTCCATCCTTTCACTTTCAGACTATTTGTGTCCTTGGGTCTAAAGTGAGTCTCTTGTAAACAACTTACAGTTGAATCATACTTTTTTATCCATTCTCCCAATCTTTGTCTTTTGATTGGGGAGTTTAATTCATTTACATTCAGTGTTACTACTGTAAAGGCAGTACTTACTTCAACCATTTTGTCCTTTAGTTTTTATATGCTATGTCTTTTTATTATCTCTCTTTTCCTTTATTGCAACGTCCTTTTCTGTGTAGTTGATCTTTTGTGATGTATCTGACTGATCCCTCTCTCATTTCTGTTTCTGTATAATTTTAAAATACCATCTTTGTTATTAACCTGGGTTTTTTTCTTTCATAATTGAGATGTTATTGGTTGTTTTGAAGATCAGCACACAGATATTATGAACAATTTGTACACAATTCTTGATGTGCATACCAAAAACCTAAAAAGCCATGTAGTTGTTTTTCTAAAGTTATTCCAGTGACTTTCCAGCTTAAAATTTGGAAGCAAGTTTTCTTTAAGAGGATGTCAAGTACCAATATCTTCAAATGTTGATAAGCTGTTACATCTTTAAATCCCACTAATTCACAATTTAGTATCGTACACAGTACATACTCACATTTCCAATCTTTCACAGCACATAACAAACTTATTAGCTAAACTGGACGACCACAACCAAGGTTGGTACAGAGTTCTAACAGGGAGAGCCAAAAATCAGGGAGTGGTTTTAAGAAAACAATTCTACTTAAAAACATGGGAATAGAAGTAATTTGAAATGTTCAATACATATTAAATGCATGACTGTGATTCCAAATCACCATTTAGTATGCATTGTATTACAGGGTATAAAAATTCCCACCCCCACCCCATGGAATGTTAAGTTGACATCTAAGACAGTCAAGCCTCCTATAATTCAATATCCCACTATTTTCTGGTTGAACCAAAAAATAAACAACCAGCAAATTATTTCCCCTTTTAAAAACAAAACAAAAAACATTTACACTTTAAAAATATGATGAGCCACCTTATATAAAAATTAACTCAAAATGGATCAGAGATCTACATACAAGAGCCAAGACCATAAATCTCCTAGAAGATAATGTAGGGAAGCATCTATGGGATCTAGCAGCAGGAAATGGTTTCATAAATTTTACACACAAAGCATAAGCAATGAAAGAAAAAAAAAAACCCAGATAAATGGGACCTCCTCAAAATGAAAAACTTTAGTACTTCAAATGAGTTTATCAAGAGAGTGAAAAGGCAGCCTACTCAATGGGAGAAAATATTTGGTAACCATTTATCTGATAAGGGCCTAATATCCAGCATATATTTTAAAAATCCTACATCTCAAAAATAAAAAGACAAACAACCTATTTAAAAATAGGTAAGAGATTTGAATAGATACTTTTCCAAAGAAGAAATACAACTTGCTAAAAAAGCACATGAAAAGATGCTCAACATCACTAGCTATTAGGGAAATGTGAATCAAAACTACAATGAGATATCATCTTATACCTATTAGACTGGCAGCTGTTGAAAAAACAGAGAGTGTCGGAGAGGATGTGGAGGAGATGGAACACTCATCCACTGCTGGTGAGAAGGTAAAGCCATTGTGGAGGATGGTTTGGCAGTTCCTCAGGAAGCTATCTATAGAACTGCCATATGATCCAGCAATCCCACTTCTGGGATATACCCAGAAGAAATGAAAGCAGGGACATGAACAGATATATGCACACCAATGTTCATAGTGGCATTATTCACTATTGCCAAAAGTTGGAAGCAACCCAAGTGTCCATCAACAGACTTGCCCAGGACAACTAACAAAAGGATGATGATGGACAATGCTCATCCCCCAAAAACAGAAAGTATCTACAACTGCAAGCAAGACAGTTCCATCCATCTGCCCCCATGGGATCTAAGCCCTCTCTCAATCAGAAACAAAGGGGTATCACCATCCCAAATTCCTCAAGATTGAGGAATGAACAAACATAAGGGGGTAATGCAACTTTGGACTAAAGTAGACTTATTATCCTAGTAATGGAAAAACTTTTAACACTGATATAAAGGCAGTAGTCACCAGAGGTTCTGAGGGGAGGGAGAGGGAAGAATAGGTGTAACATGGGACATTTTGGGGACATTGGAATTGTTCTGAATGACATTGCAATGGCAGATACAGGCCATTATACATTTTGTCAAAACCTATAAAAATGTCAGGTGCAAAGTGTAAACTATAATGTAAACTATGGACCATGGTTAGTAGCAGTGCTTCAATATGTGTTCAACAATTGTAAAAAATGTACCACACTAATGAAAGATGTTGTTAATGGGGGAAAATGTGGGAGGAGGAGGAGATGGGGTATTTAGGAATCCCCCTATATTTTTTATGTAACATTTATATAATCTAAAGCTTCTTTAAAAATAAAAGAAAATAAATAAAAGTTTTTTAAAAATAGGATGATGTAGGATTCCAATCTCCTTCTTAAAAATGTTACTTCTAGAGCTATTAAAAACCTGCATTTACAAAAAACTGATAAAAATATTCCTCTGGATTGTACAAGAAGGAAGAAACAGGAGCCACTGATAAGACATGGTATACTATATTAACCAGACTTGGCTTCTTTCTCTCCTGCTTCATCAGAGGCTCAACTCTCCTCATTTTTAGTTTCTCTATTCTTCTACAGGTAAATCTTCTTTATTTTCTTGGTTAGCCATTTCAGCTTGTTTTCCCTTTGCTCCCCTTTTCCTTTTGGTTGTACTTTTTGCCTGAAAGTTTATCCTTTCTCACTGCCTCTTTTGAGCTTCTTTTCCACTTTCATCAGAGCAGGTTTAGCAGAGAGCCTCACTGCTTTCCACCAGGGTACCTCCTTCCCTGCCACTTCTGTGAGGCTGAATTCTCTCTTGGACATCTTGGTGGTGCTGCAGCCATGGTGCACCAAGGCCGTGGCCTTCATGAAGCTGGGCTGCTGATCACTATTTCTCCTCCTGCCACCTGAGCTGCTGGGACCAGCCTAACCTGGGGTTTTTAATACACAACCTACATCTATAACCTACTAATTTGAAAAGATACCAACTTAAATTCAATGGCGTACATGTTCTGTGCTCCCATCTCCCTCTGTTTCTCCTCTTTATGTTGTTTTTATTGGGTTTTGCATTTACCCTTTTAATTAACCTTACTGGTGATCATTTCTTCACACTACTCCAAGCCACTCTCTCCTGTGTTTTCCTTTCAACTTGCAGAACTCCCTTTAGTAATTCTTATAGGGCAGGTCTTTTGTTGTCAAACTGTTTTAAGTTCTGTTTATCTGTGACTATTTTAAACCCTTCCTCATTTTTTTAAGGAGGTACCGGGGATTGAACCTTGTACATGGGAAGCAGGTGCTCAACCACTGAGCTACATCTGCTCTCCTCTTCCTCATTTTTGAAGGACAGTGTGGCCAGATAAATAATTTTTGGCTGACAGTTTTTCACTTTCATTCCCTTAAATATATGATACCACTTCCTTGTCACCTTCATGTTTCTGAGGAGTAATCAGCATTTAGTCTTACTGAAGATGCTTTGTATGTGATGAATCACTTTTCTCTTGCTACTTCCAGAATTCTTTCTTTATCTTTTGCATTTGACATTTTTATTAGTATGTGTCTCAGAGTAGTTCTATTAGAATTTATTCTGTCTGGAGTTTGTTGAACTTCTTGAACATGTATATTTATGTCTTTCATAAGAATTGGGAAGTTTTTGGCCATTATTTCCTCAAATATTCTTTCTGCCCATTTTCTCTTTTCTTCTCCTTCTGGGACACCTATGTTGTGTATGTTTGTATGCTTTGTGCTGTCACTCAAACTCCTAAGACACTGCTCAATTTTTTCTATTCTTTCCTTTATGTGTTCTCCTGACTATTTGATTTCAATTGCCCTCTCTTCTAGTTCACTGATTCTTTCTTCTGCCTGTTCAAATCTGCTCTTGTATGTGTCTAGTGTATTTTCAATCTCCATTATTGTGTGTTTTACCCCCATAACCTCTGTTGTGTTTCTTTTTATACTTTCAAATCTTTCTTTATGCTCACACATTGTCTTTCTAATATCCTTTATTTCTTTATGCATATTTTTCTTCATCTCCTTGAATTGGTTTAGAAGGTTTATTTGAACTTCTTTGATTAGTTGTTCCAAATTCTGTGTCTCCTCTGAAGTTTTAATTTTTTCTCTTGATTGAGCCATATCTTCCTGTTCTTAGTATAGCTTATAAATTTTTGCTGCTGTCTAGCTATCTGATTATCTTGATGAGTTAATTCTGAAGGTCAGTTTCTCCCCTCTCTAGGGTTATATTGTTGATTGGCTTTGTGTTAAGGCTCTTCATTGATGCCTGGTCCAAATTATTTTATTTATTTATTTTTACCAGGAGTTCCCGGGGATCTAACCCAGGTCCCTCCATATGGGAGACAGACACCCAACCATTTGAGCCACATCCATCCCCCAACTTATTTTAGATCTTTAGAATAGTCCTTGTTTAACGGATCAGATTTTTCAGCTCTTCTTCATCTGATTCTTGTCCTGGATATGCAGTGCAATTTTTATGCAATTGTTTCACTTCCAGGAGAGCTTCCTTTCTTCTGTTCCTTCTCTGAGAATCTTGATCTGTTCTGTTTGCTTTTGTGCAGACTTTTCTCCCTAGCTCCTATTATTTGTTTAAAGTCTCTCCCTCTATCAATGCCCTGTTTTCATTACACTTTTCAGTTCTGGGACCTATCCTATCTTGCAGCAGTTCAGTTTAACACCACCCCCACACCCCCACCCTTTTTTTTTTTTTTTTTTTTTTTTTTTGCTATGAGGCTAATCTGCCTCCTGTTTCTTCCTCCTTAGAGTATCCTGCCCTGAGGAGCCAGATCGGGTCAATCCAGATAAGTGGGTCACTTCAGAAAAGCCCATTTCACCTTTCGGTGTCCAGCTGACTGAAGGTGTATTGAGTAAGAGCACCACAACTCTTATCAGCCTTTCTATTGTGGCCTCTCTATCCCTCTTACCCCCTGGGGGGCCCCTTTTGCATGCTGCACTCCTGAGTGTTTCATTCTGCTCTGGGTCTCTGCAGACTTAGGTCTCTGTGCCTGGATATGAGCGGAGTTCTAACTCACTGCTGTGAGTTTACAGTCTCAGTCTGTGGTGGGAGGGAGCTGGGAAGTGCTGCCTCTGTGTGCCTCCCTATGTCGGGGGATGTAGTGAGGGGGAGGGAATGGGAGCCTGAGCCAACCAGTGTCTGGGAGAGAACTCTCCCACCTGAGATTTTTCTGTTTTGTTTTGTTTTGTTTTGATTCAGTGTTTGTGGAGTTTTTCTCCAGTCTCTACCATCCTTCAGAGTTCTAAGCAAGTGAGATTTATCCTTTTATTCACTAAATCTCTGTGGAGGCTTTTTCAGGGGATACCTTATATTGATCTTCTATGACTTTTTAAAAAAATCATTACTCAATTCAGAATTCCTTGCATATATTCATTTGGTGCTCCCATATGTCTCTGCAAGTTTCCATGTATATGTTGCTTTGTAAGCTGTATCAGTTAACTATTACTGTATAACAAACCTGCCAAGATGCAGGACCTTAAAACAAGAATAACTTGTTACTTCTCAAGATTCTATAGGTTGACCAGGTGGTTCTTCTGTCCCAGTTAATATTAGTTGGACTCACTCATGAAGGTGCACCCAACTGGACTGGCTGGAAGGTCCTAAAAGGCTTCCCTTACGTGCCTGGGAATTTAGTGCTCTCAGCTGGAGTATCTCAATTGTCCATCATGTGGCCCCTCTCTCTACATGGTATTTCTGCTTCTAGGACCTCTCCATGTGGTCTCTTTATCATGGAATTGTCTAGAGTTCCTTACAGTATGGGGGCTGTCTTCCAAGACAGAGAAAACAGAGGCTGCCAGTTCTCTAAGGGCTAGGCCTGGAACTGGTTCAGCATCACTTCTGCTATGTTATATTGGAAAAAGAAACCAAAAGGCCAACACAGATTCAAGGGGATGGTAAAGAGACTGCAGATCTTGTTGGGAGGAGCAGTAAAGAATTTGTGGCCATCTTGAATTTACCACATAGCATTCTTTCTGTGAGTATCTGATACTGTCACCCCAACTAAACTCTTGGAGGCAAGATCTGGGTCTTAGTGGTTTTGCAATTGGTTCTTGGTACCTAGAACCATGCTCTGCATATAATGGTCTCAAAAATATTGACTCACTGACTGTAGACAAACCATAATCTATTAAATGTACTTGGGAAAAAAGCTATGTGAAACGCCCATAACAGAACACAGATCTTCAGGGCATCTTAGGCTCTCTACCTATGAAATTTAGTAAGTAACTCTTACCAAACATTTTCTTTCCAAAGAAACTATGGCAATACACTGTTATCTCTTTGCAGGTTCTCTGCTTCAGTTCTCACCTAATTGCAGATGCTTCCCTACCAGTCCGAGCTGCAATATGGCACCTTTCTGCTGATATAAATCTAAAAGTCAAGATAAATGGTACATTTTGAATTTAGGGCAAATGAAAATTTACCATTGTTCAATAAATTAACAATCCCATGGAAAGATTCGATTAAATAAGATCTCTATCCATTTTTGTTGGTTGTCTCTTAGTAGAAAATAAAATCATCTAGGGTACACATAAAAAAGCATCTTGGGCCAGTTGAACCCTGAATCTTAGCAGAGTTGCAGACAACATCTACTCTCTAGTTCATGGGACTCGCCCAGGACAACTAACAAAAGGATGATAATGGACAACGCCCATCCCCAAAAAACAGAAAGTATCTACTATTGCAAGCAAGACAGTTCCATCTATCTGCCCCATGGGATCTAAACCCCCTCTCAATCAGAAGCATCACCATCTTAAAATCCTCAAGATTGAGGAATGAAAAAACATAAGGGGGGAATACAATTATGGACTAAAGCAGACTTGTTGCACTAGCAATGGAAGAACTTGTTTCATTGATATAAAGTCAGTGGCCACCAGAGGTTCTGTGGGGAGGGAGAGGGAAGAATAGGTGTAACATGGGGCATTTTGGGGACATTGGAATTGTCCTGAATGACATTGCAATGGCAGATACAGGCCATTATACATTTTGTCAAAACCTATAAAATTGTGAGGTGCAAAGTATAAACTATATTGTAAATGAAAGACCATGATTAGTAGCAATGCTTCAAGACATGTTCATCAATTGTAACAAATGTACCACACTAATGTAAGATGTTGTTAATGGAAAAAAGCATGGGAGGGGGGAAAGGGTGGGGTATAAGGAAATCTACTATATTTTTTATGTAACATTTAAGTACTCTAAAGCTACTTTAAAAATAAATAAAAATAAAAATAAATTTTTAAAGGCATCTTGGGTCTTACATTACCTCTTTGAAGCACAGGTGTCCACAGCCCTCACCCTGTGCTTGGTACTCCTGGCTATATGCCTTTAGCCTCACCAGTTAATTGTTCTCCACTTTTCAAATACTTTTGCTATGTAAGAAACACACATACACACACACACACTTGTACAAACCAATAAATAAAACAAAAAATAAAAGAAGATAAAATTGTACAAGTATAAAAGAATGAGATTACATAGAAATCAGCTGTTAAATGATCTTATCCATGAGACACAGGTATAGCTCTTGGGAAAGGGAAGTAGTTTAGTTAAATTTACCCGGCAGAGGTTCTGTCCTTTCTTTATTATCAGATATCCTGAAACGGGCACCCATATATGGTTTGTAATAGTAGAAGTAAGGCCTTTCTCTTCCATTCAGGCCTTTTTTCTCTGCCAAGACCCCTGTGAGTAGATAATGACAAAAATTTACGAGGTTAAATCAGAAAGCAAAGGCCTGGGGCATATTGTTAGAAAGATAAAGACTGTTCATCTGGGAGTTCTCTATTCCTTTATTACCTGAGAAAAGATGGAATAGTAATTGACATGTGGTTCTTGACAGATGTTGACAAGGGAAAAGCATGTAGCTAAACTCCTTGGAGTTTTTGCAAAGAATGATTATGATGCTTGTCTCCATGTTCCATAATCTCAAGAGTACAATCAAATTTCTCCCCTTACACTGTGTGGGTAAGCAGACATCTATGCAGATGCTATAGGACTATATCAGCATCTGGCCAAAGAATAGAATTCTCTCATCTCACATAAAGGGCATCCACAATAGAGACCACTGAACATGGAGTGAATATTTTGATATATTTTATTGTTAATCTCTCTTGAAATAGATTAATTGCTATGGAGAGAGAATCCATCAAAAATTTTTCCTTTTTAACTGTCAGATTTTGTATCTGGGCTTTCACTATAAAATTAAACAACTTATTGTAGTGCTTCAAAACATTATCCACATTTTATCTGGTAAAATAAAAGGCTGGTATGAATATTAACAGATATGCTGTTAGAATAGCACTGCATAAGAATAAGAACTAGATTTGGAAAGGTAACATTTTCTCTGTATTAGCCAAACATCCAGATGAAAAGTTGAAAGATTGTCACTTATTCAGATGTTCTAAATATCCAGATGCTTAATGTTAGTAGAGAAGACATTTGGCAAAAATGAAACTTTCTTTATTCATCCATATGTTTCATTCAACTTCTCATTTGGAGAAAATTGTAGAATAATGGAAACTATAAACATATTTTTTTTACTTTTAAAAATAAAAGCAGAGCAAAATGTTGGAATACTATTTTACATTTCTTTTCAGTAAATCTGCAGTAGTAAACCGAGAATTCCTAGAGTTTTAATGAAAGAAAGAATGTCTTGGTAAGTAAAATACTACACTGATCTGATTTCAGTGCAACCTGCATTCTCTTCTCACTTTATATTATACCATGCTTTAATAGTATAGGTAAATAATAATTTGAGATTTGAGTTTGTTTTCCCCTTATATTTTCCAGTTTCCCTCCCTTCCCCATATGCAAGCCGATATCAGGCTCTGTTCTTCCTTAACAGATAGGGAGTGTGTATAAAAGTGGAAAAAAAAGCACAAATAGCCCTAAGGCTACCTGAACTTGGTTTCCAAAAGATTAAGCTTCAGAGAAAGGGGTCCAGTTAAGATACTGAAAATAGACATACACTCTTTCTTGCACACTGGGTTTGTGTACTGAGACTCATACCCACTAAAATTAACAGTGCTAGACATTATGTTATCACTATCATGCTATCAGTCAGCTTAGGTGGGCTTAGGTGTGCTGCAGGAACAATCAAGTCCAAAGTCTCTTTACAATAACAGTGTTATTTCTCTCCCACATTACATATCTGCTGTGGGTCCTCTTCACTGGACAGCCAATCTGGAGGAGCAGCCCCTATTTGGAATGCTGGCTTTCTCATGGCAAAAAGGGACACACAGTATCTCTTAACAGTTCTGCTCACAAGTGGCCTATGTCATAGGTAGGAAGTATAATCCTGCCACCAGATGGGCCCCAAGGAAACTACTCAGCAGGGATTGGGGACAGAGAATATTTTTGCCTCAAAATAACTTGCCATGATTATTATTTGAAGACTGTATTATGTGCTTAATTGTGCGGATCAGTAGGTCAGATATGTCAAAATAGTTTTTCATTTATGTTATTTCCCTTCTGGGAGATTGGGAAATATGAGAGAGCACTAATTTAGACAGATAGCATTATTAACAGAATGATAATAATGGATATTTCCAGATAGGAATGCAGTATGGTGTTTATAAATCATATGTAGAATTAAAGTAAGAAAACAAAGACCAGAGGAAATTGATCTCCATCTATTTGGTAAAGGAAAGGTTTGTTGCTTAGGAGCTGTTTGATTGGGAGGGGGAGCAATAAATGACAACTAACATTTGTACACCCTTGTATAATTTATGACTATTATTTTATTTGATATATTTAGCAACCACTTAAAGGAGCTATCACTTCCATTTAGAGATGAGGACATCAAGATTCAATGAGATTAAGTGATTGCCCCAAGTTTTCAGAATAAGTGTCAGAACCAGGATTTAAGAAGTCTTCTCCAATTCTACACATTGTGTGCTTTACTTGCTGAATAGAACAAGCCAGAATAAACACATGGTGTACCTTAGGAGAGTTTCAGAATTGGGATAATAGTCTAGAAGAAAGTAGCCTGAGCACAATGTTGGATTCTGTTGCTGGGATTCTTTATGAGAATAAATGAAGAAAGTGGGACAGTCTGGCATATACTACCTCAAGTACTTTTTTGCGTTTAACTAGTATATATATAGAGAAAAGTAAAAGTATAGAGATTCACTTGGGAAAGATTTGTTGATAACCTACAAGCAGTATGATAAAGGAATTAATGATACTGATTGTGGATTTAATGGCACTGATTGTGGATATGAAAGAACTTAATTGGGCCTAAAGTTAGATGTAAAATCATCTTAACAATTTCATCTTATTTTCTATCTTCCTTGCTCAGCTCTTTTAACAGGATATTAAGTGGAACTATTTTGTTTTTTGCAGTTATGATAAGAAGACTGGAAAATGGGTTCTCGATTCTCTTTGGAGAAGGATCTTCTGTTTCCTTTCGAGAGAGCAGAGTATCAGCATCTCTGAAAAACGTTGTCATGCTGCCCTCTGCTGGCCTGAGATGACAGTGGGGAATGCTGCAGTGCATTTGGTTTCTATGTTAATTCAGGTCCTCTGAGGAGACAGGATAGGACTAGACATGCAAGAGATTTATTTGGCAAAATGCTTGTGAAAGGTAAAGTGGAGGAGTGGTGGAGAGAGCATCCAGACCATGATGCAGGTCTTACACCTATGAAAGACAGAGGGAAGGAAGGAGAATTGGGTAGAAAATGTCTCCTACTGCAATGTAGTTTAAAGAAAGTTTTGGTGAGGCTTGAGGACTTGAGTTCTCAAGCCAAAGTGTCCAGTCATAGGAGTCCTGTGTCTAGCAGGAACAGGCTGAGAGTAGTTCTCTCATTCTACTTGCTATGTGCTGAGAGAAGCCTGAGGGAGGTGTGGCCTCTGTGAACACAGTAATAGATTCAGAGGAGCATCCCCTGGGGCCACCAGTCAACTGTGGTCCTCAGAGCAGGAGATCTGAGCTGCCACAGCCCACCCCTTGCACTAAACAGATCTACTTCTCCACTCAGGGTTGGGAAAAAAGCTCCTTCACGTTCTCTGTATGCCTCCTCTCCTCATGAGGGAACATTAAAGGGAATTTAGGGGGATGAATGACAAGCCCTGTCACTGCTGTGAGTGTCAGGGCTGGAATTGGTACACATCCTCTTGCTCCTCCATTATGCATTTCTAAATTCCTTTCACTCTCAGCTACCACCTTGGCATGTCTAAATGCTTTACCTGCTGATATTACCTGGCTCTTCATCCTGAGAAGCCTGAGCCTTTGACAATCATACCTTTCCCAGGCCAAGCTGATGCACATGTCTAATAACCATTACAGTCAGACAAGGGGGTTCCAGGAGGTGGCCAAATAGATCACTTGGGGGCCACACATATTCTTCCCTACCCCTAATTGTGTAAAATCAGCCCTACCTCCTCCTGATGTTCAAAGTAAGGTATCCTGCCAGTATGATGACTTTTCTTCTGATCTGCTGGTCTATGGACACAGGGAGTCCAAAGTACCCTGGCAGAAATCATAGCTTATAGTTCAATGGGACCCTTTCTCTCTTTGGGGACCAGTACCTCTAACTTTGCAGAGCTCATAGTTGTAGGGACAAGAAGCACAAAATCTCCCAGTGTGTCATTGAGAGTAATTTAAATGTGGCCAATTCTGCATCCATCTTTTGGTTCTTAGACCCACATAATACCATAGGAAGTTTCTGATTTAATGCATACACTGCAGCCTGAAGAATGGTATACCATCTTTTCAGAGGATTACCTTTGAGATGAAGATTTAGCTCTATCTTAAGAAGGTTGTTCTCACACTCTCTGAGGCTGGATGCTTCTGGATGGTGTGTATAAGATGAGACTAATTGATCCCATGGTCATGGGCCTACTCCTGTACCTCCTCCACTACAAGTGGTTCCCCTAGTTGAATGCTAAACTGTCTTCAATTCCATGCCTCTGGATCAGGCATTCTCTAAGTCCCCAGATAACAGTGCTGGCTTAGACTCTGCAGGCAGAAAAGGAAAATCTATGCTTGGAATAGATATCTATCCCTGTGATAATGAACTTCTTGCTTTTATTATGGAAGGGGCATGATATAGTCATCTTGTCATGAAGTGGTCTATTGGTATCTTTGAGGTATAGTGCCATTCCAGGGACTCAGTGTTGAACTTCAAAGACAGCAGCAGATATAAAGATCTTGTAAATGGGAGGCCATGCTAAGGGTCCATACACAGCCTCCCTCACTGCCACCACAGCTACTCTATTCATGTAACCACATGCTGGTTCCAGGGTGACAAAGGACATAGCATGCGTACTCTCACCCAGACAAGTCGTTTTGTCTCCTTGGATGTTCAATACTTGTTCTATGATAAAAGTTCTGGAGACCATTAATATTTGATACAAGAATTTCACACTTTGTGCCCTTTCCCATATGTTCATTCATAGTCTTCTCCTCACACCTCTTTGCCTTTAATTTTCTAGTCATTTTCCTTTCCAACCCCTGACAATTGGCCATTGCCCAGGATCATATACTCTGCCAATTAAAGCAGATTACTAAGGAGAATCCATGCAATCAAATTAACTGTTGCTGTCCATGTCAACTTCTCTGTGGAAGTTGCTGGGAATAAGGAGAATGACCTGATAGTTTTGTAAATCAGAATCTCTGTAAATTGTGGCAAGTGTTGGAGCTTTTGTATTTGTACTTCACCATGGGCAATTTTCTATTATAACTACTTTCAGCTACTGAAGTCATGTGCATCCATTTGAGGCATATGCATAGGTATATTTTAAGGCAATCTATTTCCTGACATAAGTAAGTGTTTGATTCTTTAATCATAACTCATCAAGAAAGACCATCTACTTACCTGTCTGTTCATCAAAATTTCTGAATTATAGATGGAAGAAAAGTGTGAATGTGAGCTGTACTTAAAAGAAATAACAATAATTTACCTACAGAAGAAAATTATAGCATACACAAATAAATGCTTTGGTAAACCAATTGGATATATTATTTATATGATTATTCCAGATGCTATATTTCTAACCACTCATATTAAAACGAAACAAACAAAAAAACCCACTACCTTGATTCTCTATATGTACACATATATTTTTAAAAGTAAAAACAAAAACAAAAAACAAACTCCATTTATTGTAAAAGTGACTACTAATTTATGGCTTAAATGATAATTTAAACTACCTTCTATTATTTTAGTGGAGATATTGCTGTTACTGTTATGATTCTGCTTTTACTTGGAATGGTAAAAGAAAAGGCAGAGCTCTGAAAAACAATAGTTTCTGTCCCAGCAGAGCTAAGCAGAATAAGACTGAAACTGTCAATTTTAAAAATTTTCCCCATAGATCAACGCAGAAATTAAGATAAAGTCCTATGAATCAAGATCAGGACCATAGCCTAGGTCTAGGAAAAGGAAAAATACCAGGAAACAAAAAAAAAAAAAAGAAAAGAAAAGAAAAGAAAAGAATTGTAGCCAGTTGTCTAGGAACATGGCAGATGGTTAAAGTCAGAAGTCACCAACTTAACTAAAAGAACCAAGGTTCAAAACACAAAGCAGAAATTTTGAGAATAACACAACTGAGTTCTAGCCCCCAAGCTTGGGATGGAAGCCAAACAGAGGTGCCTAGTAATGGAACCCAAAGGGCAGTAGTTGAAACAACAGAGCTTTTTGTTCTCTGCCCTTTTAAAGAGGCAACAGGAGATAATTAATGACTGGGCCTCTCTGGCATTGTCAGACTGGAGGCACGTAAGGGCTGACTGAGAGTCTGCCCCTGTCCAACAAGATCTAGGGACGATCTGATTCCATAGGGGTCATTGTGAAGGAACGTGAGGGTGTAGACAAGTTAGCAGAAATGCATGGTCTGAATCTTCTTGGCCTAACTCACCTTTTGCCGGTGACCTGTTCTGCGTGATTCCTTTCTTCAGTACAGAAGAGAATCAGGAATTTAAATGTTAGGCATGGCAAGTGTTGAATTATTATTATTATTTTTTAAATAACATATCCAGTATTATGTTTAGTTAGCAGCATTAAGGGCAGGAATCCAGTTCTCCTGAGTGAAGTAGCATGTTGGACCTGTTTACCCCCTTTATTCTAACCAATGGGAGAGAAATAAGTGAAAGGGAAAAAATGGTTTAATTTGGGTAGTAGGAAATTTTGAAAAACTCCATATTCCTTTTCCATATTACACTTCCTTTTCACTGGGACCTTGCTCTTTATGGTTTTCCACTCATATCCTTAGCATTTGCAGAGTGTAAAGGAGAGCTGAAAGGCATCACCAGCCCATTCTCCTCCTGGGATGCTAACTGTACATGTCCCAGAGCTCGGTCAGGGGGTTCCTAAGAACTTCTCACATTTCCCCTCAGTGATTGTAATGTAATGTAATGATTTCCTCTGTCAGAAAGTGTTCCCCGCCCCACCCCCACCCCCACCGTTATTGTCTAAATGTTCCTCTTCTTAACTCTTACTGCTTACTTCCAACCTTAATCTCTTTGTGTACTGGAAAACAATATCAACAACAAAAACAAACAAATCAAAAACCAGTATCTTTCATCAGTTATCTATTTTTACCCTAGTTTGATCAGGATATACAGCTCCTCTTAAGTTTCTCCTGTTAGTCACTCCTACTCTACCATCATTTCCTTAGTCATTTTTGTTTGCTGCTTAGTTGGTTATCAGTTTCTTGACGGTTGGCCTAAGAGTGAAAACGGCATCTCAAGAGGACAGCTTGTATGGGTGGGGTCAGATACTTTAGTCTTCAATCTGAACGTAGTTTTCGTATTTGTTGGAAACGAACCTAATTTTACAGCTTCTTTCAACCCATATCTCCTTTGTTCTCACATTATTAGTTTTGAGTTCCTTCTATCGATGATACCTTCCCATCTGGGAGAACAGTTTCTATGACATGTTACCATCCCTAGAACTTAGCACCATGCCTGGGACAAAGTTGGAACTCAAGAAACATTCGATAAAGGAATGAACAAATAAACGGTTTAAACGTTACTGGTTAGAAATATATATATATATATTTTCGGATTTATAAGATTTTTCTGGGTTTTTTTTTCCTGTTTTTTGTTGTTGTTGTTGTTGTTGTTTAATACTTCTTAAAGTTTTACTTCAATTTGATAAGTTATCAATTAGACTTTATTAAAGTGCAATCTTTTACTGTATAAGAAATTATATACACGTTCTTCCAAAACAATATGTTGAGGCATCTGCCTTGAATAGATTCTTGCCATAGAGTTTCTGGCCTGAGAAGTTACTTTAGAAGCCATTTAAGTTTATTTCAACATCTTGTAGAAGTGAGACATGACATCTAGGGGATAATACATTTCTCAGATTATAGGAGAGATGATAAAATTGTGTACTATAATAATCTCTTTTGTTCACACCTTATTCCTTGTGTCTGAAGATAAACCATGTCAATGGTCAACACTTTCATATAACCCAAGAATAAATATCTTTGTATGTTTGAAAATGTACCTGCAATTTAAAGGGCTTACCTCTAAATTGTGCATCTTGCAGGCCATCAGACAACCACTGCTGAATATTGTTTCCCAGCTGAACCCTGCTAGTCTAAAGAGTAGAAGTTGATCCCTTGGACAGAGCTTAAGACCCATTATAGGTCAATAACCAGCATCCATCTGAAGTTCTTGCTGTAGTTTCTTTTCTGCACATAAAAAAATTTTGTGGTGTTTTTGCTCTTTTGATTATATATGGAATTTTAAGGTTGGTCACTTGGTGGCGCTGTAGTTAATAGCTTTCTTTTCCATGTATTTTTCCATTGCCCTCGCAGTTTTTGTTTAAAAATTGCAATGAGAAATATGTGCACCTTTTAAATTCTGCTGTAGGTGAAAATATTTAATGGCTCTTGACTTTTGGATTGATTTTAAACATTAGAAACATTGTAATGGAGATTGAATCATGCCCCCCAACGAGGGCATGTTCTGGTCCCATTCCCTGCTCCTGTGGGTAAGTAGAATCTTTGAAGACATTATTAGTTAAGGTGTGCCCAAACTGAATAAGGGTAGGCTCTAATCCAATATGGCTGAAGTCCTTATAAGTGATTGGGCACGAAAGAGAAGCCACGGGCGCAGCCAGAAGCTGGGCATCAAGGGGACCCAGACTAGAAAGGAGGAGAGCCAACATGTGCATTGCTATGTGACAGAAAAGCAAAGGACCAAGGATTGCCAGAGGCCAGCCCCAAAACACCACAGTCCTTGGGAAGAAATCATCACTTTGCTGACACCTCAATTTTGGACGTTTCCTGGCCTCAAAACCATAAGCCAATAAATTCCTGCTGTTTAAGCCAACCCATTGTATAGTATTTGTTTTAGCAGCTGGAAAACCAAAACACATTGTAAAAATAGATTCTTGCTAATAATGATCATTATTGTAATGACTTGAGGCATAATCATTTGCCAACATTAAGGAAGTGATTAAAATCCATCATGAGTTTAATTTGAAAAGATTTAAGTTCCTTTGCAATAAATGGCTAATGACATTAGCCTAATCTTTGTGAGGCCGAAATCTATCATTATGTGACTTTATACTTTCACTACTGATGGAAACCTACGCTATGCTAACATATGCCATATTAAGCCTGTTGTCTACCAAGTGTGTGGCATTCTCTATACTCGTGCTGAAGTGAGCCATATGGTGCCTAACATACAGACAATCACCACTTTTTTATGGCCTTGCTATTTGATAATTTATTATTTCACAAGGCAAGTGACCTTAACAGATGTTAAGATTAATTACCTGGTCAATAAAACCTGTAAGGAAAAGGAAATGTTCTAGTTTTATGACTCATTTTTATCAAAAGCAGTATATGGTATTTATAATGATCAGATCTTTTTAATATTATATTTTGTTAACTTTGTAGTAATGCCTTTAAAAACATCTAATCTTTAAAATTAGTAATAATTCTACAGAAATATTCTCTACCAATTGACTAAAAAAAAATTTTTTTAATATCAGACCTAATTTTTTTTTTTTTTTTACAAAGAACCTGGCTCTAGACTTCACATACCTCCTCATTATTTTCATGGATGAATCATGAAAATATCTTGACCTTGAAGGTGTACTCTGCCTAACAGTACCCCACAAAGATAATGATCTTGCTTCCAAAATTCCTTAAATAAATTAGAAGGGAATAAAAAATCACAACAAACAAACCAAAACAACAATAAACTTTCACAACTGTGGAAGGGTAGAAGCTGTGTTTTTAATGGGTACCCTTCATTTCCAGAAATTTTCCCCAAAGGAAACGACCAAGTAAACACCTCACACTGATAGATATTAGAGATTAGGCTTCAACAGGTTTGCTGAGTAACAGTGATTTTTGTGGCTCTGTTTGCTGTTTTTCCTCAGAACAGGTCAACGTTGTCATTCTCCTGACAGACAAAGAGCCAGCGACCCAGGATGGAGAATTAACATGCCCGGTGATTACTTAGTGAGTAGGTAGAAGGCACAGCAGTTGGCTAGTAAAATGCTAATGTGAAAAGTAAATACCTGCTCTCCAACCAGCTTCTTTCAACTGCTTCAAAACTCCAGCTCTCTTGAATTGTCTATGAGTGGGTTTGAAGATTTGCCTAGGGAAATTTCCCCAGGGAAATTTAGATAATTTAAAACTTCCAAGAAATCACATACAAACTTTGCTATAATATGCTAATGAAGTAAAAATCAAAAATTACCAGTCAACCTACAAGGTTTATTTTTTTATTTTTATTTTTTTTTTAATAAAAACAACCCCACAGCATTTATTGTGATCTGGTAATAATATAAGGGTAATCAAAAACAATATGAACAATTGTTTTAGAACTATACTTTCAACAAAGGACACCTAAAAAACTGTATTGACTTCTCAACAACTTGTCACTTCATTTCTAGTTGGAAACACTTTGTAGCAGAGTAATATTATCTCCTTTTAGCATGATCCGACCCAGTTGTTTTCTTGACTTTGTTTTAGAATGAATCTCTTCTGCATCATCTAATACCAGGTTCATGTACTCATCAAAACCAATAATACACCCCTCTATCCGCATATTTACTTGCTCATAGAGCCACACCTGAATCCGGGACCTCTTTTTTTTGGTTTTCTGAAAGCGAGGCCTGGTACCTACGCGCCGAAGAGTGCCCGAAAAGGCCATCAATAGGGGTTCCTAAAGATCCTGAAGGAATCCCTTCCGACTCCCTTATTTTCCAGGGTTTCCTTGGCGCTGACATCTTCCTCCTCCCCCAAACCGTAACTCTGCTTTAACTCAGTAACTAAGAAGTTGCTGTCTGTCCCTCCGCTCACCCCTCGCATTTCTGCATTTCCCACCTCCCACCACGTTCTTCAACTCCCCGCGCTTTCTCCCGGTCTCCAACCTACAAGGTTTAGTAGCACCACTGAGCTAAAGCTATTCATTTACTCAGTTATTTAAAATATATTTATTGATCATCTATGTGATTGAAGATGCAGGGTGTTGGGGATACTAGAAATTTAGAATAGCCAGAGTGAACCCTCTAATGAATCATAGTACTGTAATACCTTGCCCAAATACTTGTGTTTTATGCTTAAATAGCATGTCTTTTTGTGAAGAATAAAGTCAAAATATGGAATTTAGCATAGAATGTTAGAATGGATGGAACCATAAAAGAATCAAGATGAGGAAACTAAGTCCCAACAAAGTAAAACAATTTATTCAAGATCTCACAGCTAGACAGTGACAAAGAGAAGTTGAATACAAATTTTGGGACTCATTTCGTCATACACGACTGCCTATCAAAGACCTTTTAAACATCTCCTTTGTATTTCTAAAATAGAATCTTAATTCCTGAAACCTATATACAATAAGCATGGTGGAGATGGGAGATTTATTTGTATCTGAGGGATAACATAATAGAATTTAGTAAGTGAATTATGCTTATATTTTTAATGTCCATCTCAATGAAATTTTATATGCCTTAAAGATATGAAAATTGTGCTCCGTGTGTTTTATGGAGCTTCCATAATGACTCTTAAACTTTTATGGATTGGAAATTTTCCCATTTCAAATACAGAAAGGGGAGAAAACTTATCCTTCTACAAGAATTAATGGCTATTAATTTGTTCTGTTGTTACAGATATCTTATTCTTAACACTGTGGGAGATGTTTGTGTGGGATGTGGTGGGAGGTGTGGGAGGTGGGCAACATGGGAATCCCAGTGGGTTCCGTGTAATATTTTAGGTAATCTAAGCACCTCTTAAAATATATGTATATATATATATATATATATATAAACAACATTTTTGTAAGCAAATACACATATATGCATATATATTTATATATCATTTTGCAAATGTTTGTATGTATTGTGAGAATTTTGATTTTTACCCATAGTAAAAAAAAAATATATATATATATATATAAATAAAAAGCTTTTGGTTGTTGCTGCTGTTGTTTGAAAGTTCTTTGCTCTAGATATTTAGACTTTTTGGATTATAAAAACTCACAAGCTCATGTTTCAAGTTTTATAAAACTTCTTTCCTTGCTAAGTTGCTTATTAATAATTATTTCAGCATTTTAAAATAATTTAAATAAAAGTATAAAAATAATTAAAATAACATATTATGATGATATTAAAAAGGCACTAAGACAAAATCCAGAGTTGGAGGAGCGAAATAGAGGATTATGACACACCAAGACAGGTACAGAGCTGCTGATCCCCTGAAAATTGCGTGTTAGTGGTCTGCCCACTTATCTGCTTAATTTCCTGCTAGGCAGACATGATCACGTCAATTTCCTTTATGAGCAACTGTTACACAATTACAACTTTGAGGGAGAGCAGAGTCAATTTAGACTCCGAACACTAGGACCATAAATTAATTGAGCCCCTCCACAGGGAAGGAACTACAACCGTTCCTGCTTGGAAAGTTTAATCGTGAGGATAGTGGTACATGCCACATTGTGGGAGATACCTCACAAAAACCTCAGAAATTAAACCAACCTCTCTCCCTCCCTCCTTCCCCCTCCCTCCTTTCCTCCTTTCCTTCTTTTCTTTCCCCCTCCTCCTCCCCCTCCTCCCTCTTCTCCTCCCCCTCCTCCTACTCCTCCTCCTTTTTCTCCTCTTCTTCTTCTTTTTGGTATATCATGGTGAGAAAATTTGCCAAAGGGAAGAAATTTTAAGAATCTCTCTCTCATTTTTTTTTTATCACCGAAGTGAAGGTCAACTCTTGGCAATATATATTTGTCTTTAAGGCCATCCTACATCCCTGAGTCAGGGGTAACAATTATATTAAATGTGCATTAATACGTTGTTATCTTGATTGCTTTACTACCTCTCCATAGAAATTACTACTTAAATTTGCCTAGTTTTGAACTTTATATAAACAGATTCATATCCTCTCTTCTGTGATTTGCATTCTATTTAATGATGTGTTTCTAGGTTCAACCATCTTGACACATGCAATGTGGGTCATTCCTTTTTTGCAGAAGTATGGTCTTCCATTGTATTACTTTAGTAAAATTCATTTTTCCATTCTATGATTATTGTTTATTTGAGTTGTTTCTAACATTTTGTTGTTGTGTGTAAAACTTCTATAACATTCTTCTACGTGTCTCCTGATGCACATGCACAACAGTTTTTCTAGTCTATATACCTAGAAATAAAATTGTTGGGCCAGAGGGTATGTTTTCCAACTTGGTTGTACCAATTGCCCGCCCACAAGTAATGGATGAGTGCTTCTGTTGCTCCACCTTGCCAAGTCTTGATATTTTCCAACTTTTGAAATGTTTGGCCAAACTGAAGAGTGAAAATATGGTATTTCATTATAGTTTAAATTTGTATTTCTTTGATTTTTTAAACAAGCTTAGGCATCTCTTCATGTGTTAATGGTCATTTGTATGTCCTCAACTGAAATAATTATTTATGTTTTTTTGCCCACTTTCCTGTTAGGTTATTCATCTTTTCCCATTGATTTATAGGTGTACTTTAAGTATTCTGGATGCTAATTTTTTATTGGTTATGTGTTTGCAAATATCTTCTCCCAGGTTGTGACTTGTGTTTTTATTATCATTATATGTATTTTATGAAATGAAGAGCTTAATTTTAATTTGGTCAAAATTATTCATCAATTCCTTTTATATTTATACTATTTACATCTTGTTTAAGAAATTTTTCCTTATGTAGAAGTTTCAAGTAAGTTCTGCTATTTTAAAACTGTAAATGTTTTCATTTCCACTTTTAAGTCCTTAATTCATCTGGAATCAATTTGTATATATGATGTAAAATTTTTAAATCTATATGGCTAATTATCCCACTTCATTCCACAATTTTGCACAGAGGCAATAAGCTATAGAGTGAGAAGACCAAAGAAATCTGATTTGTAGGAATTCAGTTCTTTCAATAGTAGGCAAATGTGGGAGTTAAAGGAGCTGGGTAAAGGAGGTAAAAATGCCTTTATTGACTAATTAATCCTTTTCCTCACTGAACTGTATTTGCTGGCTTGGTCATATATTAGATGTCCTTATACGTGCGGTCTGTTTCTGGGTGTTCTAATCAGTTGCATCTACTTACTTAAAAAAGAATTAATTACTTACTATAAAACTGGTAGGCGAGTGGGTGTAGCTCAATGGGTGAGTGCCTGCTTAAAAAAAAAAAAAAAAAAACTGGTAGTGTCCTATACTTGGGGCATACAGCAGTGGACAACAACAAAAAAACAAGCCCTGCCTTTGTGCAGCTTACACTGGAGTGGGGAGGCAGATGGTTAAGAGATACACAAGTAAAATATATAATAGTGAAAAGCTTATAAGTTGCTATGGAGAGACTGAAATAAAGAAATGGGATACGGAGACTGTTGAGGGGGAAGGGGAAGTAGACATTGCTGTTTTAAGGTGGATAGCCAGAGGAGTCCTCACTGCTAAGATGACTGTCCATTCCTGTGCTAATACCATACTGTTGAATGTCTATAGCTTTATAATAAATCCTAATGTAGCCTTTGTCATCTGCTGTGTCTTCTTCAGTTGAGCTTTGGCTATACTTGGCCCTTTACTCTCCCATTTAAATGTCAGAATCAACTTGTCCACGAAAACAAAACAGGCAACAATAACAAAAGAAATTGTTTGAGTTTTCATTGGATTTGCCTTGGAGCTCCAGATCAATTTGGTAAAAATTGACATTTTTCTCACCTTGAGTGTCCCTAATCATGAATGTGGTATAGCTCTCTGCTTACTTAGCTCTTCTCTAATAACCTTCCATTGAATTTATACTTGTCTTCATAGACGCCTTGCACAAATTTTCTTAGATTTAGTCTTAGGTACTTCACAATTTTTGTGCATATTATAAATATTGCATTTTAAAAAAAGAAAGCATTTTCTAACTGTTTCTGGTGTATAGAAATCCAATTAGTCATTTTTACTCTTTTGGGATATGTAACATAAATATAGAAAAGTACAAAATCATAAGTATACAGCCCAAAAAATTTTCTCAAAGTGAACACATCTGGATAACTAATACCCAGAAGAAGAAATGGAATATTTCTCAGCACCCCAGAAGGCTCCCTTGTAACCTCTTCCAGTCATGTCCCACCCCAAGTGTAACCAGTGTCATGACTCCTAATACCACACATTGCTTTTGCCTGATTTTGAAGCTTTCAAAAATGGAATCATATTGTATGTACTTTTTTGGTCTGGATCTTTTTTTTTCCTGTACATGAGAGTCATCCAGATTGCTGCTTTCAATTGTAGTTCATTCATTCTTGTTGCTATACAGTATTCCTTTGTGTGAATATACCACATTTATTTATCCATTCTACTCTTGATGGGCATTTAGGTAGTTTTTAGTTTGGGGCTATTGCAAATAGTTAACATATATACTCATTTCTGTAGCTGTCTGACCAGGCCTGGAATAACTAGATCATAAAGTAGGTACATGCAGCATTAGTCTATACTGCCAAAAGTTTTCCAAAGGGTTTACCTGGCACACAGTGGTTTTGCACCTTCGTAGAAGAATAACAAGAATGAATTTCTAAAGACAATTTCAGTTAGTATAAGAGGTAATTACTATATGCATATATATTTATATATCATTTTACAAATAGTGGTATGTATTGTAAAAATTTTGATTTTTACCCACAATAAAAAATAAATAAATAAATAAATAAAGAGGTAATTAGAAGTTGGTAGAGTTGTGGTATATTTTGAACAAGGGGCCTTTCTAACTCAACTTCAATCATACCTGCCCACAGACTTAGCCATAATTTTAGCTCCGCCTTTTTTGTTATTGTTTGTGATTTTAAAGTGGTGAATTTTAGAGAATTAGGTGAACTATAGAGAAACAATACATTTTTTAATTAAAAATCATAATCAGTTCTATAATTTTGGCTCTTTTCTAAGTAAAAGGAAGTAAACTGTAGAGTGGCATGCCACAAGAAAATTTGATTTTTAAGACTTTCAGCCTTCCAAGGCCAGGAAAATCTATGTAGAAACTATAGAAGATGGGAGAGGACTTTATGAACTGGCCCCTACCTAGCTCCTCAGCCTTGTCTCTCCTGCCACTCCTCTGGCCCCCTACACTCCAGCTATCCTAAACTGCTCTCATTGCCCTCAAGGGTCCCAGGCTCTCTTTTGCTCTCATGTCTTTGCACAGACTGCTCCTCTCTACCTGGAATGCCTTCCTGCCCTCGTCTTTCTTCACCTGGCTAACTCAGACTCATGGTACAGCTCTCCTGTAGGCCTCACCTCTTTCAGGAAGCCTTCTTGTGCCCCTAGGACCCCATTTTAGTTGTTGTTCTAGTCTGTGCTGTAACTGCCTCTATTGCCCGCCCCCAGCTAAATTAGCTCCTTCAGGGCAAGGACTGTGTATCTTCATCAGTGTATCCTTAATACAACTCAGGGTACTGTGGTCATTCAATTAATATTTGTTGAATAAATCAGTGTTAAAAGTCTGTGGCGTTCTTATGCAGCCTGGGTATCACTGTGACCACCGCCCATTGCCAGAGTTAAGAAGAGCCATCTTGGAGGCTGGGGCCCTAAGTATTTGGTGTTCTTAGGTGCTGCCCTTTTTCAGTGCTGGTGTCCCTAGCACATCTAAAATGGCCATTGTTTATAGCTTTTAGCATTTTCTACCAACTTCTGGTCAAATTACCTGAGACTGCCCCACACATCATCCAAGAATTTAAGGGTTAAAATAAGAAGAAATTCTTGTGTTCAGAGATGGCTGAGCTTCTAGAAATCTCCCTACCTGTTTAAGACACTGAAGCCCATTTCAGGTAGGATATGTAGGCTTGAAAGCCTGTTCCTTAATTCGGGAAACTTTCATGGGGCTTAGGATGGCTCATGAGGATGAGACTGTCCTAAGTTTAAATTTTGTGTGTGGGGAACAGATGTGGCTCAAGTGATTGAGCACCTGCTTCTCACATGAGAGGTCCTGGGTTTGGTTCCTGGTGCCACCTAAAAACAAAAACAAAAATTAAAACAACAACAACAAGCAAACAAACAAACAAACAAACAAACAAACAAAACCAATGCAGGGAAGTCGATGTGGCTCAGAGGATGAACACCAGCTTCCCACATATGAGGTCCCAGGTTCAGTCCCTGGCCTCAGCACCTAAAAAAAATTGTGCATGGGGGAGCAGATGTAGCTCAAGTGGTTGAGCATCTGCTTCCTACATTCAAGATCTTAGGTTTGATCCCAGGTACCTCCTAAAAACAAAACAAATAAGCATACAAATGAAAACATGCACTCTACTTGGGAACAGATGTAGCTCAGTGGTTGAGTGCCTGTTTCCCTTGTATGGGGTCCTGGGTTAAATCTCTGGTACCTCAAAAGAAATGTTTTATTTGTTTTTTTGTGTGCAGAGTAAAATGAATACGATAGAATAGCTTTTTTTTTTCCTTCTGCCAAATCACATGGTAAAATTTGAAGTTTACTTAGTCCTTGGCATTTTTGCCTTGTGTAAAAGCAACACTCCCGTCGCCAAAAGATGCAGCCACATTACTGCTTGTCTTTGCAGAGTGCTAGTGTCGTTTGCGTAGTTTTCTCTTTCTCTTCCTGATTAGAGGCTGGCATCTTAATGCCTTCCCTGGTCTCCTTATCACTGCAGCACTGCTTTCTTCCACCAGGGTGTTGCAGCTTTGATTTCTCTTGTCTCACTAGAGCGTGTGATTTGGTGGAACCATATCAGCAATGGCGTCACCACCACGTTTGCTTTCGTGGTTTACATCTTAGGTTATCAATGGAAGCTTTGTGTAAAACCACACAGGGTCAAGACCCATTTAGTTCAGAGAGTTTGTGTAGTACATGGGTCAAGAATTCTCAAAAGGAATTCTTCATAGGATGTAAAGAGAACTTCAAATACTATGTTCTAATGTTTAGTACTGTTACTAAACTTACTCAGCTTTATTTCTCCTTGGGAGTGGGCTCCCCCAGCAACCCCCAGAAGGAATTGATACAAAAACAAGGATAAAAGACTGAATACATTCTATTTAATGATGTGTTACATCAGATAAAATTATATGAGAACTAATTGTTCTCAACCTTGGCATGCAACAGAGTTTCAAATATACCTATTACTTTGATAGGAATGACACAGTCCTGGAAATATTAGTAACTGCTTTTGATTCAATGGAATGCATTTGTTTCTTGTACAACTCTGCAAGGGTAAAATGAATATAAAATTTTCAGACAAGTCTAAGTCAATCTGGACCAAGAATCACAATTCTATAAAATTCAGAGGTACCTTTGAGCATCAACCTCCTTGAAAAATTGGTAACTTTGTTTATTTATCAAATCTTTGTCCAGAGGCTTTTCCCTTGGTTCTTATTGATCCTATAAAATACCAGAGAATGATTCTAATTGTGGGTGGATAACGAGCTACCTAAATCTTGACAAAAGCTGACACTAGCCCCAAAGTATCTTCTTTATCATCTGCCCAAAGAAGGCTTGAAATTCCCAGCCTTCAAGATATTTCTTTGGGTTAAGACAGTCTCCAAAAGATTCTCACAAGAGCTTCCCAGTAAAACATGTTGGTAGAGAAGAGAAGGCATCAGGTCTGGTCCTCCCACACACATTAATAATCAGCACATATCAATGCACTGGTTTTTGTTTGGGGTTTGTAATTGGGTTGGGTTTGGTTTGGTCTGGTTTTAGTTTTGTATGTAATTTATTGGAACCACTAGTTGTCATCTTGGAAATTAGGAAAGAATACATGAAACAGAAGAGGTAAGATTTAGTTCTTCCATTGCTTTGAAACTTTTCCACTACTTAAGATAGCTCTAATACCGAACAAACAATATTTAAGCAGGAAGAAATGCGACACCCAAAGAATACAACACAGAATATGTGCCCATGTCAGGAAGCAGGTGAGGAGGCAGTTGTTGGGAAGGAAACTTAGTAGACAACTGAACGCAACTGAAATAAGCACTGTCATGGTTGGAGGAAGAAGAATCAGAAAACAGACAGCATAAGCCCTAAACCTCAGGCAAGAGAGTAACTTGACTTCTTTGTGTTATTACTGAAATGGCTTTCAAGTCAACAGATTTAAGGTGAAGTCTTACGAGCAATTTGCGTGCTGAGTAATTGTTGGAACTATGAGCATCATCACTTTTTCTGAGGATGCTTTTTGTGGATCCCCGAGTATAATGGCCCTGCTGCCCCAGGCATTTGGAATTTAAATGCTTAAATTTAGAATGTAGGCTCTGATCAAACTTTAGTAATCTCTACCAAAATGACAGGTATCTTGCTGAGTGGGTGTAGCTGAGTTGCTGAGCACCTGCTTTGCATGTACGAGGTCCCGGGTTCAAGTCCCAGTACCTCTTAAAAAAAATATATTACAGCTATCTTTAAAACAACTATCTTTCCCAATCTCTAGTTTTACTCAAAAGTATTTATCAAACTTGCAAGCCTAAGACAGAGGTGTGCTGTGTAAGATGAGCCTGAATTCAGATGCTGAGTTTGATTTGAGCCTGTAAACTGAATTGCTGGAACTCTCAGAAGCCCCAACATGTCTCTGGAGTGTATTTACACAGCCGAATAGGGCTTCCGAGGTAGGAACTGTGGAGGCAGAAGCAGGGTGTTGCCATCCAGAACCTGTTATCTTGCTTTGCCTCTGTGCTACATTCAGTCCTAATCTGTTGACCGTGGCATGGCTCATGTTTCTTTCGAAAGGGTTTCTTTTTCCTGAGAGGGAGAGACAATCCTTTTTCATGGGACACATTATAATCTTGGGTTTTTTCTTGTTACATTTGCAATTGTCTTTGAATCTTTGTACAAAGGAGTTTTACAGTTGTCTCAATCAAATATATATAAGGAAAAAAAATTAATCACATCTAATTCTTTGATTCCTAAAAGATTAGGAGTATCTACTTAACTCACAAAATTTGCTTTTTTCAAATATACAGTCACAACTTTATCTTAGCTCTTTGGAAAAGAGCCAGTAAACAAATCCATTAAAGCTTGAAGTTCCTTACCATGTCCATTTAATTCCAGGGTTTGCAAAGGAGCCTAAAATATTTCTGATGGTCTGGCTGTTCTGCACTTACAAATCAAAACCCAAGAAAACTGCAGTACATTTATTCTGGGGGAGTGGGGGGAGCCATAAACCAAATAAGACAGTTTGGTTGAAAAAATAGATGTTAAATTTGATAACTTCAAAATGGGGGACAAACAACTGATATACAAAAATTTCTGAAGTCTGATAAACATATATGCCCTTTAAAATAGCAATGACTTGTAGTAATCTGGTCAAAATTTTATCTTTCTACATAGCAGTGAACATATTGGTCTGGTTTAACTGTACATGAGGAAGGAAATAGTAATAGATCACGGGCACACTCAACTTTCTAAATGCTGACCCTAGTGTTTTTCATTTAGCCTGTACATAAGAAGTGTAGATTTTATTTTTTTTTTATTTTTTTATTTTTTTAAAGATTTTATTTATTTATTCATTTATCCCCCCCCCCCCTTGCTGCTTGTGCTCGCTGGGTCAGCTAACCACGCCGCGCGGGCGGGCTTGCCTTCACCAGGAGGCCCTGGGAACCGAACCCGGGGCCTCCCATATGGTAAACGGGAGCCCTACTGATTGAGCCACAGCCGCTTCCCAGAAGTGTAGATTTTAGAAATAAAAGGCACTGTGAGATGCTCCCCGGGCCTGGGGTGTTTGGATGCACATGGATATAAAAGAACAATCGGCACAGGTCACAGGTGAAGATATGCTTACTTGTGGGTGTACCATGAAACGACTGTCACCTATAATTCTTGGCAGATGAGGGGCCACACCTTTGGTGCAGTGTCATTTTGCAGTTATCCCTGCAATAGAGAATGAAGACTTTTTTCAAAGAGACGGGGGCCAAACAGCACATTGGCCATGACTTTCAGAGGTAGAAAGAAAAGCATGCAGTGTTCTGGTACATGAGACAGCTCGAACGACTTGTACAGAGCAGTGATGACAATTACAGTTTACATACCTCGGCATTTCAACTATTCTATCTTAAATCACATTTTCACTCTGTATAACTCTGGACTCACAATGTTTTACATTTCCAGAGAGATGCATAAAATGAAAAATTCAGGGCTCCCTCTATCCCAGAGCAGATAATATGACTCTGAAGAAAAGGTAATTTATAACTTGACCCTGAGAACAGCATGGAGGTCAGTTAAAGAAGGTTAATTTAATGTAATCTACCAGTCAAGCATATCCAGTCCCTCCTGAAATGGTTTTTATTTCCAGTGTGTAAAGCCCCGCAGGGGAATTTGTTGCATAAGTTTACAATGTTACACCTCCTTTAGTTTTATTAAGACTATCCCTTTCAGGCACCAAGGAAAGACTCATTAATTCTCAAATTTCAGGACAGACTGAAGAAGTCGATTTTCAATCTATTGAAAATGTACTATTGGAGAGTCTTCGATAATATGGGTATGTTTGTTCTACACCGCTCTCCTGGAAGCCCCCTACCCACTGAGAATGAGTTAACCCTTTACTGGCTCCTTTCTAGCGCTGCATCACCGCAGAGCACCCACTGCACCAAAGGTGGTGTCATCAGCCAAACTGGTGCAACGTATGCAAAACACAAAATACATGTGACTTAGCTAGCTTCAGAAAATGTACAGGTGTTGCTACTTAGAAGGGGGTGCTGGCTATGGAAATGGAGGGAAATGAAAAGTACAAAAAGGAAAAGGAGAGAGGCAGGAGGGACTTGGGAAGGTGGGTGGGAGAAGTGCCAGAACACAGATTCAGAGAGATTGTGGCAAGCAGGATCACGTGTGTGGTAGAGAGAAAAAGTGCAGAAAGTAAAAAAAAAAAAAAAAACAAGAAGAGTGGGGAGATGGAAGACCAGGTTGTACAAAGAACTGCGAGTGACAGAAGAGAAAAAGCAGAGACACATTGTCAGTCATTCTTCTCCCAAAGCCTGAGTGTGTTTCCCAGAGTCCTAGCTGCTGCCCCATCTCAGCTGAATGTTCAGACACATTGGTCTTCAGGACGTTTCCGGTGCTCACTCCCCCAGAAGAAAACTACAGCCCTTCATGGCAGCCCCTTGCTCTGAGCTGCCACTGCAGTTCTAACATCTTAATGAGACCAGTGGATTTTCTGACCCTCCCTGATGAGAGTATGCACTATCTTTTAGGACTTACTAGAGAATATAAAAAAGCAGAGTGTCATCTCTAACAAGGGCCTCTGTGTAACAGGACCAATTGAGCTCCATGCTTGCAGGCCTAGATCATTGAATACCTCCTTTTTATAACATCCCTAATGTAACCATCAAAGAACAATGGAAAATTCAGCTCCATTCTTCATTGTAAGGCTGTCCCTTTTCTCACTCTGCACTTCATGAAGCCAGCAGGGCATAGTACTCCCATTGAATTCAGGGAGGCTTAATGCTTGGAGAATTCTAAAGGGTACAGAGTAAAATTAAGTGCTGACCACACATTCACTAAGCCAGAAAAGTTTGGATCATAATTGGAAATGTCTGTCATATTCTCTTGTTCACGAACCTGTGCACAGCTCTTGTTCAATGGAAAAGTCCTGTGGGTTTTTTTTCCCCCCCTATGGGTGTTTTAATTTCATGATGGCAATAATACCCTTAATCTTTGCAAATGCAAGAGTAAAAAAGAAAGGTAATTTAAAAATGCCCCAAAGTTTTGCCCTTAGCAAACTACTTACATTAATATGATAATATGTCAATGTTGAACTTTTTGAATCTGAACTTTTCATCTGTTGCTAGATAAAACAAATATTCAAAATAACACGGATGAGAACAATGCCCTTTAGTGAAATCTTTGCCTAAAATAGTTACTAACTTGCATTTTTATTTTTTTGTATGCCTTGCCTCTGCTGAAATTAGTTGCTAAATTACTCTATATCTTCTTAGTTTGATTTTTGCTATCTTTATCAAGCACTTCCCACATGCCAATGTGCTAAGTGCTTTTGAAGGAACATCTCCCTTTAGTCCCCACACCAATGTGTAAGGTAGAAGCCTGTTTTCCACATTTTGCAGAGGAAGGAACTAAAGCTTACATGTCACAGTTAGCATGGACTGGGAGTGAGATTTGAACTATCGGTCTGATGCCAAATTCTACATTCTCACTTACTCTGTGAGATGACCTTTCTGTGTCAGGGCCCTAGTTTAGCCACCTTATTAAATCTATCAGGCCAAAAGAGCACCTGGTATCCAGCCAAGATATGGGGAAGCTTGTACCATGCAGCCGATAGCCATGCAGGAGGCAATATACTAAATGGTATGTAATTCTGTCTTGGTACAGGCTTGTCACCTTTCCTAGGATATCTCATCACAAAATCAGAACCAGGTTAGTAAAATTGTTAGAACTTGAACCCAAGAGGCTGCCTACTACCAGTTCTTTCTCTAAAGCAGAACAGCTAAAAAGTAGCTGGAGCAAATTTTCCATTGGGTCTGAAGAGCAATGTGATTTAAAAGTCTCAAGGACACCGGATGTTTGTTTCCACTAAGTAGATTCGTCATGTCACTTTTCCTCTCTGGACCTAAGTCTGTTCATCTGTAGTACTAACGGGCTCATTCATCCGTTCACTCATTCATTCATACACTCAACACCAATTGTTAAGAGAATTATTACGAACCAAACCCAATGCTGCATGTTGTGCATATCAAGACTGTAAGAGATAGTCACTCCTATCTAGATGCTTATAGCTTGTATAGGGGAAAATGACAAGTAATTAACCATAACTCTGGGTGGTGTGAGTGATGATAGAAGTATACAGAGTATGCTATGGTAACATATTGAAAAGAAACCTAGACTAGGCATGGGTGGGGGTGTTCAGAGAAATTGTCCTGGATTAGACAAGTGAGAACCAACATGAGTCCTGGAAGGAGGAGAAAAAGTTATTCAGATAAAGAGGGATGGGAAGCAGTGGGTAGGAAAAAAGGCAAAGGGACATTTCAGATGGAGAAACAACATGCCTAGCCTAGAGGGAGAAGGAGACTACTGTGGGCCTCCAGAACTGCAAGGAGTCACTACTGCTGTAACTGTGTGTGGGTTCTCAGTGCATGTGTGGGTGCACGTGGGTGGATAGGTGAAGGAGGGAGGGTGGAGTGCTCAAGCAGGAGGGAAAGAGAAAGAGAAGTGGAGAAAAATGAAACTGCAGAGCTAATCAGGGACCAGTTGGTGAAGAGCCTTGACTACCATGAACATCCTGACTGGACAGCAACAGGGAACTGCGAAGGAGTTTTAAGCAAGGGGGTGGTGTAATTAGATCAATATTTCATAAGTGCATTCAGGAGAAAGTGTGGAGAATAATTTGCGGGAAGGAAACCCAAAGGCAAGCAGGTTGGCTGGGAGGCTTTTGTATGGGCCTAGGCCAGTGGTTCTAGAGCAGAGCTTCTTAACAAGGGCTCTGTGAGCTTGAATTGAAATGAAAAAGCAAACAAACACATTATTCTTGTGGGGATGTGCTGGTGCAATATATTTATTAAATAATACACGGTATAGCATGGACTTAGTAAGGGGTCTGCGGTTTTCACCTGACTGGCAAAGGGGTCCTGGAACAAAAGTAAAGGTTAAGAACACCTGCTCTAGAGCATGAGTGAACAACAGAATCACCTGAAAGGTTTGTTAAAACCCGGATTACAGTACACCGGTCCCAGAGCTTCTTCATTGGCAGGGCTGGAGTGGGGCTAAGATTGTACTTTTCCAACAAGTTCCCAAGGGCTACTGATACTGCTGGCCCAGGGACCACACTCTGAAAGCCACTCTTTGAGACAATGTTGCTTGCTCATTGTCTAAATCCTGGCATTATTCCTTATTAAAAAATATTTTATCATGGAAGTACATCTTATGAAATAAATTTATTTCTATCCAAAAACATTTTTCATAAGACGAATATGGGCCTATTTATAAATTGGATTCATTATTGTTGTTCTAGATCATTTTTTGTTTCAATGTTGTTTCTTCTATTTTCCCAACTTGAAATTTGTTTGCTACACCACAGAAAAATCTCATGGTACATCCAGTAATTTTCAGCAGGATTAAAAAACTGACATGGCACTGCAGTTGACTAAATCCTTTGTCTGACTGAAACACAAAAGACCAATTGAAGGCTGCAATATTAGGGCTCAGACTTTAAAAATGAAACCTTGTGTGTGTGAAAGTCTTATCTGCTTTATTTGAATTTTAAAAAACCCACTCCTCTGAGTTTGAGGCCAGGAAAAAAAAAAAAAAAGGTTATAACTGCAAACTGCATACAAACCTGGCAATCATAAATACCTTTTCTTATCAAGTATCTGGGAAAGAATAGTATATTTAAAGAGAAACAATGTAACTCTGTTACTTTAGAAAAAGGCCTGCATGTTCCTATAATTGAAACAAAAAAAAATTCTGTTAAATTCTTGCATCTAAAGGACAGTGAACTTGGAAAGCCATTGGGCTGCTCCTGCTTAGTGGTGGGCTATTCATACTGCAGAATTATTTTAGCTATGCACTGACTTTCTTAGTGTTGAAACATATACCTATTTCATCAACAAAGATGTGGTCTAAAGAAACAATGAACATGAAATGCTTTTTAACTAAGACCATCCCTTAGGCGTTAGCAAACTTCCAGTGATTCTTCATGGATTCCCTTCCCTTTATTAGTGCAATATCTAAGGTGTGACTTCAGCAAGTCTTTTCTCTTTTGGTATCTAATGTCTTCTTAAGAAAGCCTTGCCTAATTTTATGCTAGTCCAGGGTGTCCCAGCTGTAGTTTATTAAGTTCACAGTTCCCTTAAAAATGCAAGGATGCCTCTATATTACTGAAAATTGTAAACCACCTGCATCTTAATAGAAGTTTAAATGCAGCCAGAAAAAAAAACAATGAAAAGGCTAATGAAGCTGCACCTATCAATTCAGGCATTCTTTCTTTGCTAAGTAACTCTGTCTGTGAACTCACAATTGGTTTCACTAGAAAGGATTACAGCATCCAAAGCAGTGGGCCATAATTTTAATTACAGGTGTGGCACAGACTGCAGGAGCAGATGAGCTCATAAGAAACGAAGATTTGCTCTGCTGGATCATCTATCTTCACTATAGAACAAAGAGCAGCAGCATAAATGAGTTACCATGTAAACAAATTGAGCAATCACTAACTTACAACAGAGCGTGTGTTCCACAGCCAATACTTCTCTGTTATGCTGAACCCCTTCCATTCCTTTCCCTGGCAGAGGTGAGTTTTGCTTCTCTGCACTCTCCCGAACTCCAGTTGGTGGGCAGGGCCCGATTGGGTAAGAGTAATGAGGCTTTACTGCCCTCATCTTTAACCACCTCTCCCTACCCACCAGTCTATTTTGCAACTATCATAAGGCAGCAACACAGGCAATGACCTTGAATGAGAATGTGAAGGCCTCAGTTTTTCCTTAGTACTTGAATACTAAAGTGATATGAACTGCTTTTATTTTTCTTTACAAAGTCCTCTTTTGTTCCAACAGTTAGTTGGGTTGGATTGGGGGCTAACTGGAGCAACATATTTTACTTCTTGACTTCCAGATTTATCTAAAAGCAATCTACAGGGCTAGGAGCCAAGTCTCCACTGGCAAAGTGAATCAAACCAGCACTACAATTATGCAAATGATCATGAAAGCAAAAAAGACAAGAGCTGCAACAGAATCTGTTTGCCCACATTTAGGTGGGGAGATTGCACCCCTTTTCCTTATATCCTGTTTGGCTTTTCTCTCAAAGACTGGCCAACTCTGAGTGGACCGGCTGCTCAAGGGCAGTGTGTTCAGGATCCACTGGGGATTGGGTTTCAATATAGCCCTTCACAGGAAGATCATGAAACAGATTAGATGCTTTTTACAAGTTATCATGCCTTTAATCTGGTATTTATAAACTAAAATAAGGCAGGGGTGAAAAGCAAAACTATAAAGGAAATTTTCAAAGAACTTGCATCTCTCTGCAACCATTTTTATTGTTGTATGTGAATCAAAGTGTTAAATCAAAACTACTCCTCCAGATTAGAAATTTGGCTTTGGATAGGGCGCTTCTAACCTGAGGGTGGCAGCTGGCGGGGGGAGAGGGGGTCATTCCTTAAGGTAATGAAGAAATTAAAAAGAGGCTGGGCAGCTCCTCCTTAGGAATCTGTGGGGGGGGGGGGAGGACTAGAAAATATGCATTGAAATAGACATTTGATGTCTTAATTCTATGCCTTTAAGGACTAAAATCGCATGTCCTGTTCTACTTTGCAGGCATTGGTTGGCAACTGGGGACTTTGAGGGCAGGGGAGAAAGTTCAGTGTGTACCACTTGTGGCTGATCAAAAGGGGATGGCAGCAGGCACGACCTTCACACTGTAAAAGAATCGCAGCATTATCCCCTCAAGCGAGTGGGAGAGAGAACAAATGAGAGCCCCTTGAAAGCTATTAAAGATTAGAGTCACTGAAGGCAAGCTCTTTTCAATAATGACCTCTGTTGTTTCCCAGGTCTAGTCGTCCGACTTTCTGGTGGCAGAGTGCTCCTTGCCACACAGACAAGGGGCTGAGACTGCGGGATTCAGCCTGGAAACTCGCACTAAGCTGAGGGCTGACGTGAGCTTCACGTGGTATCAGCCGCCACTGGGGGCCAAGCGCGCCACACGGGCGTCGCGTCTCATGGGAATCTCAAGGCACCTGGGGTTGCGTTTCCCAGCCTGGTGGGAGGAAGGGGCAGAGAGAGGCCTCTGCACTTTGACAGCGTTATCCTTCCTAGTTGTTTCTTGACTCCAAGTTGCTGTGAAAGGAGGGGATCCGGTGGAGTCGCCAGCAGGCGCACGGGTCCTGGGGCTCATGGAGAAAAGCGTGTCGGGGGAGCCAGGGACGCTGCAGCGATTCCTCCCGCAAAGGAAGTGCGAGCCTTCTCCGTGTGACTCGCTGTAATGACACGTCAGGTCTCCTGGCAGACGGTGTTGTGATAGTGTAGGAAATCAGATAAGGAGTGGCGATCAGAACGGCCAGTAAATGGTCCGTCAAAATATTCTACAGGAGAAAGACGAGGCCCTGGGATTTTTGCCTCGCAGATATTACTTGGAGTTCAATTAACAGTGTTTCTGAAAGGGTTACGATCATGTTGTCCTGTGGAGAGTAAATATAAAAGAGAAGTGAAGTACACGGAAGATTAGGGTTGCCTTTAATTTAACCATTAGCACTGAAGACTGGTGATTTCATATGCTGTGTTTCTTTTTAAGTGCTTTATTGACAGTCAACAACGAAAGAAAGGCTCGTGTGGGTGAAAATCATGTTATTCTTCTAGATAGGTGCACTCTCACAAGGGGGGATTTGGGAGCAGCCACTTGAAATTCTAAGACCCTGTGTGTTCACGATCTCTAGATGGGCATAAACTGCAGGCAAGCCCCGCGGTTGAAGGTGGGGAGCAGTTAAGAACACGGCCTTTAATGCCCCTCTCATTGCTGAGAGTCCTGAGGCCCGGGGCTAATCTGTACCTTTCCTAAAGATTTATTTCTGGTCATTTAAAATCTTATTTTCCCTTTTGCATCTTTGTACTCCATTTCACTGGCCTCATTGCCCTTCACAACCAGCTTGAGAATAAAAGAACTTTGCTGCAGACCTTAGCAAGCCCAGTGCTTCTAAGTAACAGATTCTGTTTATAATAACTAACGAGTGCTTGCTAAACACAGCACCATAAACATGAAACGAAATTGCCTTCATTACTGCCTTTAGTTATTTCTAACGTTTAATGTGCCAAGCATTTGATTTTCTTATTTCCTGCAATAACAACTCTTTGAGGTTAGGGGCTATTATTATTATCCCACATTAGAAAGGAGGAAATGGAGGCAAGAAGAGTCATTAAGTAACTCACCTAAGGCCATAGAGTTAATAAGGGGAGGCATGAAGATTTGGATTCAGCCATATCAATTTGTTTGAGTGAGGACTTAAGATTTTTCCCCTTCCAATAAGTTTTCACTGGGTGATAACTTTGTTAACGTTCTGCTTAAACTCTGTTCCTTCTTCCTCTGCACCCCTCCTCCCAAAAAGGGCTTGGATTTACCAGGCGGTGATATTTTAAACCAGGATTAGTTTTACCCTTCTGATGCCTCCGACCTGTGTGAATTATTTTGCTGCACCCATTGGTTTGACACTAAGAATGCTATAATTATACCATTTATACACTCATCTTGTCTAAGAGACTGGATCTGCCACCTAAGGAAACAAACTACATGTGACATTAAACTTCCAAAGGAAGCAACTATACCACCCTTGGAGAAGGAGTCACAGCTTAATGGGAGGGACAGGGATAGAGGAGCTTCCAAATTGCCTTCAGGATTCAACTAATTCCTCTCTTCTGATGTTCTCAACAAAGCTGGGCCCACCCAGGAGGAAGAGCTAAGGCTTCCTTAGAATGGGCCTTAGGCTTCATGTCTGTAAGAGATACATCATGACACCTCTTCAGTTGGTTATCTAGCTGATCTCTAAGCTGCATAGGAGAGGGAAGGGATAGATACATCTCTATTTAGGGGATGAAATAACTAAGTACTAATAGAGTTAAATAACTACCCTTGGTTCTATGAGGAGACAAAAGCCTGAATATGTCGTTATTCTACTCTGAAGCTACCCTTCTATCAATAGCTTCTATGCAGCAACGCAAAATAGCTGTCCATGTTTCTGAAACCACTACATTTTCTTATCACTCTAGATATAGTAGTTTTTGTGCTCAAAACCAATGGCTCTTGGTTTTAAATGGACAATGAAAAGTTTGTCTTATTTCTTCAAGGTGTCAACAGTCTTCCAAGTAATCAAAATTACTTTGCACAAATATCAACTAATTAGAGGGTTGAGGGGAATTATTGGAAGTCTTGGCTTTTATTCTCACAGCTTCTTCCACTTTTCAATATGGAAGATTATAGTAATGTTTTCTCAAATAATAAAGAAGTTCTTTATAAAAATCTGCTTTAACATTGTGAATGTCTGTGCTGGTCTTTAATAACAGGCATGGGTGGTTGATGGCAAGAGGCCTTTTAGGGACATACCTAACAAGGCCTTCAGGCTCTCGCTCCTGCCTATTCCTACGGGATCTGTCATGTTTTATTGGTTTCTCATTGGTTAGTCATTGTATAATTTGGCACCAAGTGAAATTTCACATTTTTAGAAATAATAGTGTGAACAAAGATTGGGTTTTTCTTTCTGTTATGCTATTCATTTTGTTGTGAATGCTTTTTAAAAATACTTACATATGTAGCCAATTATACACTCTCCCCTCTATTAGCTCAGGCTTTTGATCATGACTTGGATTTGAGGACTTTGGGTGGGGAGTGTCACTAACTGCTGGGGAGAATAAGGATGGGTGAGTAGCTTGGGGAAGAGAAGGGGAAGGGCATTCATTAGAGTGGGGGCAGATAACTCATTAGAAAGGTTTCACAAATCTTTAACATGCTGTAGCTAGCTCTCTGTATGTGTGTGTGCCACATAGCCTATTAATTCTTTTTTTTTTTTTTTTTTTTTTTAAGGATTTATTTATTTATTTACTTTTATCCATTTTTACACCCCTTCCCCCTCCCCCCCCCGTTTTTGCTGTTTCTGTGTCCATTCGCTGGGCAACTCTGTGTCCATTTTCTGCCCTCTCTTCTCATCCTTCTCCTCCTGTCTTCACTGGGATTCAATCCTTGGAATCTCTGATGTAGGAGAGAGGCATCCTGCCCGCGCCACCTTAGTTGCTGGTTTTTCGGTGCGTCTCATCTTGCCTCTCCCTTGTGTCACTCTCCTATTATGTCATCATCTTGCTGTGTGGCTCGCGGGAACTGGTGGTGCGCCCGCGCACAGGGCCTGGCGGCCCACGCACCTTCTATATATTTTTTAAATTTTTACCAGGAGGTCCCGGGGATTGAACCCAGGTCCCTCCATATGGGAGATGGACGCCAATCAGATATAGCCCCCTGCTATATCTCTTAAGGTTGACCAGAGATACCTAGAGTTACAGTCTTTTCCCATACAGGATGGACATATAATAAATCAGGCTTAGTTTATCACCAGCATTCTAAAAACCAGACCTAGGGAGGAAAACGAGGTCTGGGGACACATGCATGGTTTCTAATATAGCGAATGTTTAGCCCACCCTGATTATCACAGAATCAGGACAGTGAGAATATTCGCAAGCCTATTAATTCTTTAGCGTGTAGGCGGTAGGCACTAGTACATTGGTTTAGGCTTTGCATTCGCACACTGTAGGTCCTTAGCGAATGTTAGAAATCCTGGTATATATATTTTAACATACAGGTTTCTTTTCCAGTTAGTCCATTGAAGGTTTTTCCCTCCACTCCTAAGAAAGTAACCATCAATAAAAATTTTCACTTTTCTCTTACCTACCCAAAGAAATCTTCTCAGAATAATGGTCCTTTGTTTTCTAGATCTCTCTGATTTTAGGCAAGAACATTTCAATTTCAATTTTGTAATTAGAAAATGTTTTAATTCAGCATCTACTATGTACCAGTGTATAATTAGACTCTGGAAACACAGAGAAAAAATGTCCCATGACGTCTAAAAACTTACTGTAAAAGAGTTTGTTTTAAATTCTAGATCATATTTAAAATTTAAGTGTAAGTGTTACAAATTTTAGATTTTACTTTTGTTATCTTGGACATATTTTGTAGCTTTCTGGAAAAGGGGTGAATAAGTTGTGAGGAATTTTGTTAATAAACAACTATAGTTTTGGTATGGAGTTATCTCTTCTTAGTCACCTATTATTTATTAATTAGTATTTCCTGGGCTGCGAAGAAAACTAAATGTGGCTTGGGGAGCAGATGTATCTCAAGTGGTTGAGTGCCTACTTCCTATGTACAAGGTTCTGGGTTCGATCCCTGGTACCTCCTAAAAACAAACAAACCAAAAAACTTTCATTGGGGAGCAGATGTAGCTCAGTGGCTAAGTGCCTGCTTCCCATGGATGAGATTCTGGGTTTAATCCCCTGTACCCCCACGCCCCCCCCCCCCACAAAAAAGAAAGTGGCTTATTGTGAAACTCAATGTTCTATTTCTTGTGGTTTTTTAAAAAGTAGTTCCAATATTAAACAGAAAAAGCTGCAGAGTCCTCCCAGAATTTGGAAACAGCAAACTTTTTAAAGCCTTAGAAATGAAAAAGCTTTTTGAAACCGTTTACATGTGGCTGATATTTCATTGCACTCTCCTGGATCTCAGCCCCCTTGCCCGGCCATCAGACAGGTACCCAAGAGAGACGAGCATGTACATCAACTTAGTTGTATTTACCAGAGTCTAGGTAGCATCTCAAATGTTTCGCTGCTGGTTAACCTGGAGGCTTTACTTAGTTGCTCTGGATTCTGAGTAAAGAGATCTTACCAATTCATACATAAACCATGCTTTCTTGAAATCCATAGCTAATCTCAATCTATATTAGGGTGTGTGAATGGTAGTTACACGAGCTTCTGGAGGAAGTCTTAGGAAGGAGACAGGGATGCTTGGTAAAATTCCAGATCATAACTGGATAGAAGTTTAGACAGGTGAGGAGATGACAAGGTTAGTTGCTGATGCCCATAAGTAACCATTTACTGTGGGTCTTCACTCAGTCTAAATTAGAATTCAACACTCTGAGTAGGGTCATTAATTTTTACATCTATCTTTCAAAAACAAGAGAGATTAAAGTACTGCCACTTATTTCTAGAAATCACTAGAAAAACACAACACTACCAGCCTAGCATTATGTATTCCCTTCAGTCTGAGAATTGCATTCTGATCTGTCACTAGATTTGTCGTAGACTGATTTCTGTATCCACAACTGAGTATTATTGAATTTTTAAAAATTTATGGATATCCTACCTTTTCCCCAAAAGAACTTAAGGCAACTTACACAAATATATCATATATATTACTTCAAGGCTTGAGTCGTGAATGCAAGAAGTCCTTAGGGTTTATTTTTAAATAATAATGCAAAACATGTGGAGTAACCCAGAGCAGCAGATAGGCAGCAAGAATAAATTTTACTTCTTGTGCTGATTTTGCCCTGGGATTAGTATCATAGCCATAACCAAGGGGAGTCCACCACATGAAACTGGGCAAAGCAACTGGGCTAGCCAGAGTCAGTCCAACACGCCCAGGAGTGTTGTCAGAACATTCTTGATTTCACCACCACTGGGTGTTCACAGAGGAGGAATGATACTGAAAGGTTTGTAGTCAAGCAGTAATTATTGGATGTCCTGGGAACAAAGGTAATTAAGTAATTGCTTTCATGCCACCACTTACAGATACTGTGGCCTCTCGCTGGAAAATAACAACCCTTCAACTGGACCGAGCCCATATTTATAACATATGACTTTTTAGGGTTCTGCAGTATTTAGCATTGGAGATTGCAGTTTGGATGTGTTTCAGAGGAGTACTGCCAACTTGGCATAACTCAGAGTTTCACCAGCCAACCTGGACCCCTTCGGAAGGTGATTATCCAGTCTGAATTTTACAGGGGCTTGTCTTCCCCCACCTATTTCCTTTGCCATTATGTTGCTTGTGTTCTTGGCTTATTAGTGGTGCCAGCAGAAATGTTGGCTGAAAAAGTCAGGAAAAGCACAATCAGTCCAAATCGAAGGTCGCTACGCGTATAGATGGAAGATTTGGTGGGGAAGGAATTATGGTTTTAAATGAATTTTGAAAAATGCTCTCAGTTTTTATTAATCGTGATTCTTTATCTTATTTGTCAAAGAAAATGGGACTTTCTATGCCTGCCCTCTTCTACAAATGTGCTGAAGTGAATCTCATTTTTCACAACAAATATGCAAAGGCCTCATTGGCCCTGGTTTTCCTACTGTACTGTCTCTCATTCTCTCATTTACATTTCCCCAAAGTAGAGTTTCTCCACTTGCCTCTTTCCATTCACTCCTCAGCCCTCTGTGATCTGACTTCCTCTTCCATCCTCTGAGCTGCAGCTCTCACCAGGGTCACCAATGCCTTTCTAAATACTAAATCTGATGGATGCTTCCAGACCTTATCTGGCTGGGGCCTCTGCTGTATTCAGTGCTGCTAATCATTCTTTACTTCTTCAAGTTCTTTTCTTTTAACGTCCATGAAATGATCTCTCTTCAGCTATTCTTGTATCTATCTGACCATTGTTTTTATGGCTCGTCTTCTTCCGCTCACAGAATAAAGTTTCCTAAACTCCTGGGTTTTATCCTACACTGCTCTTCTCTCTCTAGATGCTTCACCTGAGTAAAATTATCCATATTGACTGAACCAATGCCTATTAACTACTGATTCCCACATATAGGTCCAGTCTCAACTCTCCTGGTTTTAAATTTCTATATCCATTTTCCTGATGGTAATCATCACCTCCATAACTCAAGTGGCCTCTCAAACAGAATCGACCATGCTGAATTTTCATCTTTTCTCTTTCATTGGCTCATTTTAGAGTATTCTCTTTTAGTGAACTCACCAAATTCCCAATTATGCAAATAAGAAATCCAAGAGTTCATTCTACATCCTTTATCCTATCAGTTGTTTAGACTGGCTAGTTTTACCTCCAAATTTCTTGCAAATAGATCCATTTTCTCCATTCCTACAACCATAGCCTTTGTTCTGGTCTTCATCATCTCTTACTTAGACAACTGCAACGCTTTCTAATCGTTCTTTCCCCCTCTAGCTCCAATCTCTCCTCTACAATACTATATGAGGGCTCTAACTAAAATGCAAATTTGACCCCTGGTACTCCCCTGCTTTTCTTTCTTCAACAGCTTTGTCATCTATGCTATCCTATAGGCCCTACAGAATAGCATTTAAGATCTTTAATATGGAAAATAAGATCCTCCACAAATTGCATTCCATTCTTCTTCACTATACCTTACTCTAAGCTTTTATATTGACTTGCTTATGTTCCTTGCACATGCAGGGAGGTTTCTCACCTCTAAAGCTTTGTTTTTGTGGTCTCGTCCTCTTGGAATGACCTTTCCTCACTTCTTTACTAGTGGCTGCCTCCTACTCATCCTTTAAGACTCAGATCCAATGTTAGTTCTATCTGCCAGGAATCTTCCTTCAGTAACTCCCAAGCAAGACAATGTACCCTTCCTTAGTGATCCCATCACACTATGTGCACAAAAATAACCATGATTACCACATTAAAAAATATTATGAATTTTTAATGTCTGTCTCTATCTCTAAACTCTAAACTCTAAAGACAGACTGTTTCATAGTGTCTTCCATTGTGTCTTACACAAATAGCCCTCAGCAAATGTGTATTGACTGATTGGATATTGAAGTGTGACCTTACCTGTGACTCTTGAGTACCAGTATCTCTTGATTTTTAGTAGCAGATCTCTCAGTTCTTTGTGAATTCTTCACAAGTGCCACCTATTTAAGATTCCTTAACAATTACAGCTCTTTTAAAGAAACTTTATAAGAATAATTCCTGTAAGTTTTTTCCTTCTCATGTAGTTAGGTCCTTGAAGGGCTATGAGTTATACTTCCATAAAAAGTTGTATTTTCTCTGCCAACATCCAGAAAACCCCTGTTAAAAAGGAAAGCAAGCTCAACACACACCTCTAACCCACCGACATGCCAAGTTCCTTCTAGGATGATAAGTTGCCAACCACCAAAGCACTTTAACTCGTCATCCCCAGTGAATGAGAGGAAGAGGTGGTGTGGAAAGAACATCCTGTTTTGCAGAACCTCAGTAACCAATGTGTTGTCATCTCACGTTATTATTTTTTTCTCATTCATGCATCTGTTTAATCTTATGCTGCCCCTCATACCCACACAGTTGACTTAGGTCACTAAAATCCAGCTGATGCAAAGATGCTGGAGCATAAGAAAAAGCAGGGCAGTTTAAATGAATTCCTTGTTTCACAATCTTAAAATAAAATAGTAGCACACAAAACAGCCCTGGGTGTCATAGGTGCCATCTTCCGGTTCCTGGAGATCTTTAAATGTTGTGCTGCCAATCCTGATATCTTTGCATTAGACCTCAGATCTGAACCATGATATTACCAGAGGCAATTTATTTCTATTTGAGAAAAATACTTTGAGAAAATCAATTAGTGCAAAGGAAATTTCTCACGAATAACAATACTGGTGCTCTCCAAAAAAAAACAAGTACTAACTATTGGCATGCCTGCTATGAGTCAAGCATGTACTAGTTGCTTTACACATGTTCTCTTGCTTATTCTACACTGTAACAGTCTGAATTAAGAGCCATTACCTGGGAAGCGGCTGTGGCTCAATCAGTAGGGCTCCCGTTTACCATATAGGAGGCTGGTTAGCTGACCCAGCGAGCACAAGCAGCAAGGGGGGGATAAATGAATAAATAAATAAAATCTTTAAAAAAAAAAAAAAAAAAAAAAAAAAGAGCCATTACCTCCTTTTTAATATATAGAAACCAAGGCTCAGTAGGGCAAAGTAACTTATTTGAAATATTATAGCTGGAAAGTACCTGAACTTGGATGAAAACACGTCAGTTTTCATTAAAATGTAGTTTGTTCAGTTTGATGTTTAAAGTCCCTTTAGACATTTTGAGGGTTAATAACTGTACATTGAAAGTATTAGGTATGTCATTTCAAATTCTTGAGTGCATGATACATTTATTCTATCAGAGTTGCAAATGCAAGAACATGACAAACACCATCAATACCTAGATCTTAACTTTTTTTTTGAGGCACTTGGCCAGGGATAGAACTCTGGACCTCATGTGTGGGAAACTGGCACCCAACCACTGAGCCACAGTGGCTCCTTAGGTAGTAACATTTGTTATTTATTTTAAGATATAAGCAACAGCAGTGAGCATTTTTGTTCACAAGGAAGGATGAAAGGTAGCTCTTGCTTTGATAGGTCACATAACCTGTTTGGGTTAGTCAGTCCCTGTGTTTGTGATGACAGCTTAGCAAGTTGATAGTGTTTATCTTTATGGGTTTTTATTTGAACTTGATTTTGATCTTTGAAATGAAAGGATTGGAGGAGTACTAACTTCACACTGCTTCCTTGCTCATGAAACATGATTTTATCAAACACATGAATAAAAATTACTTAAAGAAAAGGTGACATTGGTCTTCAGAACCATTTGAAAATGCTGTGCTATATCAAAGTCTGTAGGATCTTTACCTCTTCAGAAATTCACTCAGAGGAAGAAAGTCTTGAATTGACAAATACGGCTTTCAGACACACTAACCTGAAAGTTCCAAATCCTTAAAATCTTCTTAATGAAAAGAGACTTAATATGAAATTGAATCTTTTTTTTTTTTCTCTTTTCTCATGAGGGTGGAGCTGATCTTACCATGTTTGAGAAAATACTTTGGATTTGTCATCTTATTTTAATAAAAGCATTAGGCTAAATCCCTTCTTTGTTTTCTCAAGTTCATCTAGCGTATATAAGATTCTTTTCTAAAATATCAGCTAAAAATGTGGTTAATTATGCTTTCTGCATATTAACATTTTTAGAAAATTAGGGAAGATGAGCTTATGTGTTTTCCCTTGTTGTGAAAAAGAAAACAGATGTTCTTCATTATGGGGATATATCATAGAGTTATAGCATCCCAGCAGTGTGTCAAGAATATGTTTTAAGTTGCAAAGAAAATATCATTTCAGAATAATACTTAGATCCAATCAACAAGGCAGATAAAATTTTATGGGCTATATGAATAACAAGTTACATAGTTCAAGTACAACTTTTGTGTTCACTTAAACCTAGATGTGCTATATAAAAAGACAAAGGAGGCAGTGAGAGCTTAGCTGGGTTTCAAACCCATAAAGCTGGCCCTCAACAGCATGAGTCACTCGGGGATAAAGGCATCCAGTGATTTACTTGAATCCATTCGGTGCCAGCCTGGAAAAGATTTGGGAAATTAGCAGTGTCCTCACTTTTTTGATGGCTAAAGAAAGGCTAATTCATGAAGAGGAGAAACCCCTTTCATTTGCCATTGGATTTCCTCCTAGTTCAAACACAAATGACATTAAGAATAACAAAGCAAAATGCTGAGAGGCTGGATGGAGGTTATGTGCCTTTATTAAATAGGCTACCCTCGTTTGAGTGACCTGGGTAATTTTGAGCTTACAAAGGGACATATTTGAAAAACTATCCCTTATTAGTTTTTCTTTTTTTTTTTTAAAGAATATCAATTAAGAATTCACGAATTTCCCAAGCAGCTGTGTTTGTAATGCACTTGACAATATCCATTTTTACCATGTGAATGATTTCTTGGCCTGGTTAGAATGTATGATTCTAGTATGTACAGATTCTTTGTGGAGTTTTGGGATAACGAAATATGCTTGCAATGAGAAAGAACATTCTCTTTGAAGATGTTGACAGCCTGGCTATAACTTGACTCTGAGCATAACTGAGAAACTGGGCCATGCTAAGTTAACGACAAACTGGTCTTTCTGTCTCCTTCCCAGTGTCAGCACCACCTCTTTTGAACTCAGGGAAGTGGTCAGAATTGCTGAGAATGGCAAACCATGATTCAGGCAGGCCTGTAATAGGGTTTTCCTCACCAGTTGAGGAATGATATAGAATGTATAGTGGGGCCTCCCCAGAGACGGAATGAAAGAAACAGGAACTGTTTTCTTATTGCCAAGAATTTATTAATCCCAGATTTCAGGAAAGACCAGAAGGTGGTCAATTGTTCACTCTAAACTGAAGGCATGTATGTGTCATGTTGCATATGTAATAGCTGAAGCCAGGCCTGATAGTTTCCATGGCCTCTCTGCCTGGTTCCTTATTCAGAACCAGCCTGCTGTTTGTTGATGGCTGCTCTTGCTGTCCAAGATAATGTTGTGGCTGAAACTTGAGTATGCTTAACTGTGTCTTTAAGAGCAGCTCTTCGCTTCTGCCTTCTGGTTCCCAACCTTCACAACCTGTGCAGTAATTGTTATTTCTCCTCTACAATGTTCCCTGCCCTAGTTGTTAATTTGCAGGGAATATGATTCCATTGCTGGCCTTGGTTTCCCTCTTACCTGAAGTTTCCCACTGTGGAACTGGCATGGTCTCCTTATACATGGGTTGGAGGCAAACTCATTTTACAATCTGGTTTCAGCTAGTGCACTCATATCATTCCTAGCTTAATAATAAACCTTTTTTTGTTGTTGCTCATAGCACAATTTGTAAATTGCTTCCCAGAGCTGCCTTTATTAAATGTCTGTGACCTTATTGTCAAGAAAGGCTTGACAAGCAGAAGCTGCTGCCTGGGGGCTGGAATGTCCCACTTCCTGTTCTTTCTCTCCAAGCTGAAACATTCTATCCAAACAAAAACTGAACTCCTTGCACATGTGACCCACAGTTAGCTTTAAACGAAACTCTCCAAAGATGAAAAACTTTACACATTAACTTTTGGTTCCACTCCATGTACTTACAGTGCCTAAAGACCACAAAGAAGCCCTTTTAAAAAGAACCAAAATAAACAAATGGATGGCTCAAGCCGTGGACTAAGGAAAACAAGCAAACAGCAGCCACGTATAACATCAGATTAATTGCTGCTGAGCTCTGACAAACTGGTAAGAAACTAAGACAATGGAGTAGCACTGTTTAAGTAAATGACCCTGTAGCCTTGCTAGGGTACCACTCAATCTAGCACAGATTTTAAGGTAAAGGAAATCAGTCCTTGGACCCCAACAAAGAGTATTTATGAGCAGAAGGGGCCGAAGAATACTGTGTCCTCGCTACAATCAGACCACTGCTAGAGAATGGGCCCTCTGTTATAAAACCTGGGACTCATCTCAATGTTTCCTCAGTATCCATGGTTCCAGTTTTCTTATCAGTGATTTGCTTAAGATATAGCGTGGTCCCCACTAGAAGGGGCACACAGCCAGATATTAAACTCAAGGCTTACTTTCATTTTTTTTCTTTAGGAGCTGAATTAACAGTAAGGCATGCTATGAATGGGGCAGGAAGTCACCTCCCAGTCAGTGATGTTACTCCCTTAAAAGACCAATTTAAGAGGAGAAACCTGAATTTCCCAAGAGGAACTGCCACCTAGGAGAGGGAAGAAGTTGAAAAGAGAGTAGGCATTGGCAATGATCCCTTTCTTCTTACACCAACATTCCCATCGGCACTGGGGGACCCCTGGATACACAATCAGGAGAGAATGGGTTCTGGGATGAAGAATAGAAAGGACTTTGCAGGTAGACGGTTTGAGCTATTGCACATTGAGATACATTAGTTGCACACAGAGGTGATCAGCTACCTGGGGGGGTGGGGGGAGGCACGATACAGAACTTTCAGTGCTTAAGCCAGGAAAGTTCTAGGCAAATGAGGATGAGTTGGTTACCCTGTTGTACCACAAACTGTATACGAAAAGCACCTCATATTTTGTATATGCAATAAAATTTTAATTTGAATTCCGCTATCTTAGAACTTGATTCAAATTATTATGATAAAAATATAAGTAGTCCAAAGTCAATTTAAGAGAAAAAATCACGTTTTCTGCAAGCACTTATTTACACATTGCTATGTATGTGTCAATTTAACATGATCCTTGTATTGTTCTATAAAGTGAGGTTCAAGGTTTTCAACTGGGTAGAGCTTTTAGAAAAATACAAAGATTCTAACTAGGATTTATATAGTGTTATGTAACTTAGAAAAAATTTCTATACATTTTCTAATTTAATCTTTACACCAGTCCTGGGAATGTAGGTGTTACTTTAATTCACATTTTGTGGATGTGGAAAGTGAGGTTTAAAGAAGTTAAACATCTGGCAAAAAGTCACACAGTTCATAAACAGCAGAGTGGTGTGGGGGTCCAGGGCCCTTGTCCCCGCTAAGTCCTCAGCATGTAGCCACCTGTGTGACCTAGATGTAAGTTAAAGGTTAGCAACCCTCCTCAGAGGGGAGAGAATGTGTAGGTATTATCGTAAACTATGATCTTCCCAAAGCAGTAAACGTCCTTGGTAAACATCTTTCCTACAAGCATAGTGAAAACATCACCAGACCCCATGTGTGTACTTCATGTGACCCTACAAGGAACTCTGTTCTCATACCCTATGGAATGTCCTTGTTTTGAAACCCCTTATATTAGCCCTCATTTTCCCATCTCTTTGCGGAGCGCTATCTTCATTCTCCAAACTGCCGCCATCGGAGAGCCTCTCCTGTCTGTAAGTCCCAATAAAGCTTATGCCTAAGTGCCAGGTGTGCTTTGTGGTCTCACGACTGCACCAACTCGTGCCCTTCAGGAGTTAGGTTGGAACAAGTGGGATCTAAAATTCAGGTCTGATTGGTTCCAAAGCTGTGCTTTTAAACTCTTAAGCTATATCCCAGGAAAAGGGAATAGCACATTTAAAGGCCCTGAGGTAGGTTGGAGGGTAGAACAAGCAGCTTAGCAGAAGATGGTAAGAGATGAAGCTAGAGAATTAGCTGGCATCCAGAAGGTGGCATGACTTGAGGACATTGTTAAAGAGTTTGAACTCTATAATAAATAATGGAATTATACTGAAATAGGTGAATAAATGGTAAAACTTGCCTTCAGAAGAGATTATGCTGTTGCTTTGGAAAAGTTTATCTGGGGAGGCTAGTTAGGAAGCTGTTGAGAAGTTCAGGCAAGCAAAGATGGTGGCTTGGACTAACATTGTAGAAGTAAAGGTAGAAAGAAATGGATGGATTTAAAAGATATTTAGAAGGCAGAAGTAGTGATCATGATTAGATGCAGGGAATGAGGGAGAGGAAATGCCAAGTATCTTAGTTTGCCAAGGCTGCTATGACAAATACCATATACTGGTTGGCTGACAAAACAGAAATTTATTGCCTCACAATTTTGGAGGCTAAAAGTCTGAAATCAAGGTGTCAGCAAGGCCATGCTTTCTCAAAAGTCTGTGGTGTTCTGGCAATGGTAGTCCTCCCACACGTGGTGATCTCACTTTCTGACTTCTGACTGTGCCTGAAATTCCTCTGCCTTATAAGGACTCCAGTCATATTGATTAAGGCCCACCCTGATTCAGTTGGACCTCATCTAGACAGAATCTTCAAAGATCCTATTCACAAATGGGTTTGTACCCACAAGAACATGGATTAAGACTTGAACATGTTTTTATGGGGGCCATGATTTAATCCCAAATACCAAGGGTCTAAGAGACCATTTCTAGGAGGTCCAGCAGGACAGCCATAAGGAAGCCAATCTTTCAAAGACATTGCAGCCCCACTAGGTAACTTAGTGAACTTGAAACATGGCCCACTTGTGCTGGAAGTAGTCAGTGCCCATGAGTGGAAATTGAAAAACCAAACTGCCCCCTTATAATCCAGGCTGATCTCTGAACACATTTTCTGGGCAGTCAGCTGAAAGTTAACCCTGAGAGGCAGTTAAAACCATGAAACCTCTTGTTTCACAAGGCCTAGTGCTATTTACTGGGATTATATTGTTTCTTTCATTATCAGAATTTAAAAATCCTTTCATGTACACAAAAGTAAATTATTAAGTTTGAAGGAAAGCACAACAAAGAAATAAAAGACAAAACCCTGGGAAGAAAAAAAAAAAAAAAAAACTGCTGAAAAGTGAAAGGGTTTTGCCATTTTCCTCTCCAAACCCTTATTGCTTTAATCAGTGGAAATGAATTAATAAGTAAATATGTTCCTGTACACATATATATTTTAGGTACGGAATTTGTTTCTTTCTACTCCCTCTAAATAAATGTTGAACAAATGTTCAAATAACATTGGTTTGCTGTTGTCTGTATTTTGGCCTAACCCTGTTTCCTGGATTCTGGCAGGAGCAATAGGGAGAGGGTGATGCCCTTTTCAATAGGAATAGAGAGGAGGTTTGGGTGAAAAAATGAGTTCAGACTTAGACGTGTTGAGTTTCAGTTGTCTGAAGCTGAGTGGAGGTATTGAACTGCCAATTGGAAAAATCATTCTGCATTACATAACTTGGGTTTGGGCTGGGTATATATATTGAGAGTTGTCAGAGTGTAAGTGGCACATGACCCATAGGAGTGGCTAAGATTGCCTAGCTGAACCTTATGAAAAGAGGAGTACTTCAAATAGGACTCCGAGGAGTTCCATCATTTAAAAAGGGGGCAGAAAACAAACACTGGGAGGGAAAAATTAAAGAAAGCAGAAAAAGCCAGGAGAGAGCAGACCACTTCCAAAAGCAGGGAGTGAGCACTGTGTTCTATGCTGGGAAGATGTCAAGGAAGATACGTGCTGTTGGCATATGCAACATGGTATTGAACTTGATATTGGCGTTCGCAACACAACTGTCATTGGTGATCTCGGCAGTTTAGGTTTGAGTGGGATTCAGGTTGAGACAGGTTGAGAAGTATATACATATTTGAAACTTCTGAATATATGTTTTAAAACGGGTAAAGTTATTGGCAAATGAGGAAACAGAGACAGCACATTTCAAGAAGTTTGGTTGTGAAAGAAAGGATGAGAGAGTGCTCTGTGTGTATGTGTTTAGATGGAAAGGACTTAACCATGTTTCAATGCCATTGAAAGGGCAGGCTGAGGGTGAGCATTGTTTTGGGGTATGTACGAGGATACGGGGGAAGGGAGAGGACATAATCAATAGTGCAAAGTTCCACAGAAGTTGTTTGGGATGGACACATAAACACAGGACACATAGAGTAGGCTGGCCTTAGGTAGGAGGAGGGATGTTTCCTCAGTTGTGACAGCAGAGAAGGTAAAGACAGAGTGGGAGTAGCTGAGGGTGGAAGGATTAAAGATTTTGTGGTGGGAGGCTCAGACTGTGAGTTACCATCTAATATCTCTGTTCTTCTAGAAAGTTAAAAGGCCATGTCTTAATTTTGTCTAGTGCATACTCTATGCTGATTTATACTGAGCTCCTCTTCTTTGCCTACAATTAATTCAAATAAACAATATTTTAGGGTAATGGTTTCTCTAAAACTTTGGGTCCCATAAAGCTGTATTTGGTTAATGTGTCAGGACCTTAAGAACTGTGCTGCTCTTAGGAAACAAAAAGACTTGCAATTACTTTTGGTTATTAATATCTCCAGAAGTGGCACACAAATCCATAGAAATAAAATGTTTCACTACTTTCCTGAGAGAGATAAATTATAATACTTCTCAAAAGGCAACAGAAAGGGGGTGTATTCATGAACCAATGCCTTACAGATTTCCTAAACTTTTAAAAACGTAAGTGGTCTTATAATAGAATAACTGCTGTTTTGTGATTATCCCCAAAGTAAGCTGAGTAAATATTGGAGATGGGGCAGTTCATACAATTACACACAGTGTACAGCAAATAGATAGATCTGTAGATCAATTATTAGGTAGGTGGGTAGATAGTGAAAACTACTTAACATCTAGTCCACTGCTCCTGTTACCAGGCACCTGATAAGCTGATTACAGCAGCCGGTTATTGATTTAACCTTTGAGTTTTCTGGCACCTGCGATGTAAGCATTCTAATATCATGCCAGAGCAGCATTGCATAATAAAACAGATAAGATGTTGAAAATGTGTGTGGTCTTGTGCATGTACTTTCTCTTTTGATGCACTGTTTTAGTTCTGAATATAATCTTTTTAGCCCATTATCAAATTCCTTACGGCATATTATCTCCCAGGAATGGCAAGTATGAAGCATCCACTCTCCTGCTTTCTTTGACATAGCAATTATTGTTGGATAACAATGTGGTGGAAATAACAGCCTGCTTGGCAATCAAGACTAACAACTCATGAATGTTAATTCACTATTTCGATCTTCTGCATTTGTTTTGTTGATGTACATGTTGCCCTTGTGATCTATGGTTAATAAGCCATTCTATTTGAGCATGTTACTGTTGGAGGTAGAGGAGTAGGCATTAAATGAGTGAAGTCAAGTAAATTTTGCCACACTTTATCTCTGGCTTTATAAATCATAGTAAGCACCATTCTTCATTTCCACAATGTATTCATAGGGCAATTATATGGCTATTAATGTAATGGTAATGGAGTAAAGGTTTTATTTTAAAGTCCAAATACTGTTCATTTAAAAATATTCTAGATTTTAACATTCTTCTGAAGATAATATAAAACTACTTTTCATTTACCTTTTGAAAATTGATGCACAAGCTGTATAGAAACTTTTTCAATTTCTGGATTTTCACTTGTGGCCTTGTTAATCAAAAGTTTTAAAATGTCATTTGGAGAGGGGGTCGGATGTGGCTCAACTGGTTGGGCGTCCATCTCCCATATGGAGGGACCCGGGGACCTCCCGGTAAAAAAAAAAAAAAAAAAAAATGTCATTTGGAGAGTATTGGGTTTCATTGTTGACATAGGGAGGTTAAAAATGGTGATCCAGAGAAGATTATAAGTTTAACTTAGCAGATTTGGCAAATTGGGTTCTCATAGGCCCCTGAAAATGCTTGTGGAAACAAAAAAACAAGCAGTGTGGAATAAAGTTCAGAGAAAACATTAGTACTAGCTCATGATTTCCTTTCTTTACAAAAAAAAAAAATTCCTTATTTTGTGCTTTGTAAAGATCTATAAGAAATGACAACCTAATAGCACTGAGAACTCCTGGTGTCCAGACTGTAGTCTCCAAATACTACTGCCCACTAAAAAGAACTTGAATTCTAATTCTAGGTTTGCAATATATAAGATCAGTCTGGGACATATTATTGTGCCATAAAGATTAAAGGGGTCACTTCAGAAGGACACAGGAACCAAGATAAAGAGGCTTACATTGACCAAATATGACAAAATTTGGGCATGAAAAAGAGTACTTTTTGATTACTTTTTGATTGATTGGAACACAAGTATAATAAAACATTATTTTATAAAAATGAAAGAAGGAAAACCACATTCATTGGACACTGTTGGAAGTAATCAGAACACCAACTCCTTAGTCTGGACTAAAATTGGCAATTAAAAGGAATTAGACTCAAGAGTGGCTGTAGCTCAGAGCTCAGTGGTTGAGTACCTGCTTCCCATGTGCGAGGTCCTGGGTTCAATCCCCAATGCCTCCTCTATACTGTATTTCAGGGTATTAAAAAAAACAAAACAAAACAAAACAAAACAAAACAAAAACCCTAGCTGATGAGGGAAATTAAAAATTAATAATAAGCCTCTCAATGTTGTTGACCTCATCTGAGGAGCCCAACCAAGGGTCATTCCTGGGGCCTGAGGAGGAGCAGGAGAGGGAAGGGAAGGGAGCCAAGGGATGGACATCTTGTCATTTTTTTTTTTTTTTCTTTGAATAAATGTCACTTTTTGAGGCAAAAGAAGGAAGCGTAAACATTTTAGACACCCTTTTCTTTGGGGTAGGCTCTTGTGCCAGGTGCAATCGCTTCTTCCAAAAAACACTAAACCATTTCCCTAATCTAGTCACTTCCAGACCCCAGTGGTTCTCCTCCTACCCAAGCCAAAATCTTCAGAAAATGATTCAGGGGTGATATGTCACTCAGCCTCATTTGCTGGACCAAATCTGGAGGGAAAACCCCCTGAGTAAGGTGGCCCCAGGGCATTGTAGCCATGTTTACATTGTTTTGTATAGTATTTATTGATTCATGAAACAAATACAAAATTCTGAATAAAATTACTTGGCAATTGCCAAATAAAATTAATAAGAGAACAAGGGTTTAGGGGACACACAACAGACTGCAAGACCATTAGCAAGTCACTGAACATCACTAAGCTTCAGTTTTCCTGACCATAAAATTAGACTGTCAGACCAACCAGATGTCCTTTCTAATGTCTTTTCTAGCTCTTCATTCCTAGGACAACCATACTTTACAAGTCAAAGCATAAAAACCCATAAATAACGATTTACTTCTTCCAGAAAAGGCCATGCTTACAAAATATGGGAGGAGCATAGCATAATGAAAAGGACATGGTCTGAATCAGACTGGGTCTCAAATCCTAGCTTCTCCACTTACAGTCTGTAAGCAGTTTACTTACCGCTTTCTGCTCAGTTTGTTCACTGCTAAATTTGGAACAATAGCTCCTCCTTGACAGGGCTACGATAACAAGTAACAAAATAGATGTCCAGAGCCTAGCATTGTGTCAGGACACATTAAATGCTCAATAAAGGTTAATTTTATTTTGTGTTTGTGTGTCAAAAAAGATTGCTATGAAGATAAAGGCAAGTAAAATTTAGGTGCTCAAAAGGTGGTATTCTTGACTTTTTTTTTTTTTTTTTAACAAATCACTTTTACTGATTCATATTAATAAAACATACAATTCATCCAAAGTGTACAATCAATGGTATTTGGTATGATCACATATTTGTGCATTCATCACTTCAATCATTACTATCATTTGGTTTTTAATAATGTAAGTCACTATACCACGTAACAAATAGAAATGCCTAACTCCTGAAGTTTCAGCATAGAAGATTAATGTTCAGCAATTTTTGACCTCTGAGTATTTGAACACAAAGTCCTCCAGTGATTAAAGATCACAGCATTTGAAACAATGGGCAAGGGTATGGATTCAATTGCCTGCATGGAGTTTGCAGAGTAAGAAAAGAAGATCAAGGACCAAAATCTAAGAGGTGAGTGGAAGAAGAGAAGTAGAGAAGAGGGTTGAGGGGGAGTGGTCAGAGAGGTAGGTAGGCAGAGAACTTGGAGGATGTGGTTCAAAGCCTACCTGAGAAAGTTTCAAGAAAGGGAGGATCAGCAGTGCCAGGTGCTTCAAAGAGGGGAAGTCAATGTGAACAGAAATGCTTCCTTTGATTTATCAATAAAAAGGTTGTTATGGATACCAGTTCACTTAAGGAATTGACTTCTTTTTAAATGTAGATAAAATATCAGAATATATTCACTAAAAGTCTAGAGCTATCAGGGTAAACACACAGTATAACAAAAGAAGCATTCAAAATGGTCAGGAAAATTCCCAAACCAAGGGAATGAGGCAAAGAGTTTCTGAATATCAATTATCCTGTACTGGGGATGTGGACTAATGATATTAACATGAAGTAGAAATTCATTGTGGTTAGCATTAAGAAATATGCCGATGTGGAAAACCAAGAAAAATAGAATCAAAAGGAAATAGAAACACCTCTAACAAACAGGAAGCAAATACACTCAACAGCAAAAATAAGAAAGGTGGGAAAGCCTGTTGAAGAACATCAATAAAGTGACAGTTCTTCCCTACTTCAAGGCATGAGCAGATGCTGGGCTGGGTTCTCACTTAGAGGCTTGACCAGAACTTCCTTTGCCTGCCTTCCTCTAATCAGAATGTTCACTCTGCTGTGCAGTAGAAATATGATCATAGGCGGGTCTCAGCCACTTGAAAGTCTGCTTTCTCCTCTCTGGGGAATGCATTGTAAATAAAGAATTATGCAATGTGAGCTGTTTCTCTGTAATCCATATCTCAAAGGATATGTCATTTTATTCCAGCTATTTCTGAGAGTTTCTCGAGGATCTTGTCATCTCTGGCAGAGCTTTTCAGGTTTTTGCCATCTGATCTTCTCTTTTTTCCATTCCACTGTTGATTATGCTGTTACTCACACTTCTGAGGTAACCACTCAGGAGAACTCTTCTCTCCTGGCATTCCTGCTCTTGGAACTGGGCAAGGGACTCTGCTCTGACCTGCCTCTAACCATGACCCACCCCATGGAGTGAGGAATCCATGGGCTCTACTTGCCCCTTCCAGACCATTCACCGGATACCCAGGATTCTAGAATCCTCTGCTCAAAGGGCCAGCAAATCTCTTCCCTGGGCTCTTCATGCCGAGGGTGGAGCATGCAATGTGCACACCCCAAAGAGGAGCACGCAGCTAAGGTTGGCTGCTTTCTGGCATGTGTCTACAGATTTTGGAAGTGTGGACTGGGATGTCCACACCTGGATGAGCAAGGCCCCTCTTTACATGGGACAAAGCCAGGGTGAGAAGAAAAGGGGGTAAGTTGTAGGCAGAGGCCATAGGAGAAGGTTGATAATTCAAAATTTGAAATGGCCTTCCAAGTCAAAATGAAGATAAATGTGTCAAGGTAGGAGCATGGAACATTGTCTAGACAATTAGGTAGCTTGCTTTATAACACAAAATATTTAGGTATGGATGTGCAGGCCTTTGTGCCCTTGCCCAGGCCTGAAAATGTTGGGGGTGGGTCTGTCTATAGTGAGGTGATCACCACTGGCACCTCATCTTCAGCTCCAGAGAGAGCTCTGCTCTTCTTAATTCCCCTTAGGATAAGTGACACCAGCTTGTGACTTTAATAAGACTTCATTGCAGACTTAGAAATAGCAGAGGTCTAACTGAGTAACTGTGGTAGTTTGAGACTGTATGCATCCCATGCTCTTAAAGCTGGTCCATTCCTGTGGGTGTGAACCTATTGTGGGTGAGACCTTTTGATTAGGTTACTTCAGTAGGACATGGCCCATGGTAAGTCTTAATCCTCTTACTGGAGTCCTTTACAAACAGGGTGAATATGGAGCCAAAGGCAAGAGAAAACCATGGAACCCACAAGCTGAAAGCAAGGAAACCCAGGACAGATGAGCAGATGCCACCATGTGCCTTGCCATGTGACAGAGTAGTCCAGGATCACTGGCAGCAGGTCTTCTGGTAGAAGGCATCACCTGATGATGCCTTGATTTGGACATTTTTCTCAGCCTCAGAACTGTAAGCTTGTAAGTTGAGAAATCCCCATTGTAAAAGGCAACCCATTTTTGATATATTGCTTTTGGCAGCCTAGCAGACTAAAACAGTAACCAACAACTATAACTAGTGGCCGTGACTTTTAAGAACTGCAGACCATATGACTGCAGAGTCCCTGATAGCTCCCACAGTTTCTGGCAATATGGAGTCCAGCTCAATCCCACAAATGGGAATGTCTAGGCACCTTCAAACTCAAGTCTAGGCCCAATTATTTGTTGTTGTTCTTGTTTTAAACCAAGTCTTTCTTGTTTTACTGATGCCAGAATGATGGAAAATGGTAGTATCTATTTCCCTCAGAAGGGAACCCACCTACTCATCATCCCCAACTTGCATATGATTTGACCCCAATGATCTGGAAGAGGTTATCAGAATTGTTCCCCCACTTTCTCAGCATCTGGATTGCTCTGTTGTAAAAAGCATGTGTTTGAGTGACTAATTACTCAGTCTAGGCAGCAGAGCACCAATTCCAGGCCAATTGCTTGTCCCACCCTCGCCTTCAGCAAGAGTTGGTGGGAGGATGACACTTGCAGGTTTCTTCTGTCATAGCCTGACTTCAGTTCCCAAATCCTGTGAACAAATATCTAGACAAAAACACAAATCTTTCAAGAGCAAAGTATTCTCGATCATACGGCAATATAAATGAAGACTGCAGGAAAAGGAATTCTCTAACTCTCCCAGGCAAAGTCTTGCTAATACTTCCAATTATAGAATTAAATAGAGCTAAACATATCAGTCTGAAGTAGCAGCATTTGCTGTCTTAGTTTGCCAGAGGCTGCCAGTGCAAAAATACCAGAAATGGGCTGGCTTTTATAAATGAGAAAAAGCTTACAGTTCCAAGGCTGCAAAAATGTCCAAATCAAGGCATCATCAAAAGATGCTTTCTCACCAAAGAGGCAGCTGCTCACAGATCCTGGAGTCCTGCCATGTGGCGAGGCAAGATGGCGGGTCTGCCTGTCTCGCGCTACCTTCTCCTTGAGCTCAGCTGTGGGCAATCAGGCATCTCTCCCTGAGCCTTGGCTCCTTGAGTCTCTCGGGCCTTCTCTGTCATTCTGCAGCTGTAGGCGATCCTGGAGTCCTCTCTTTCATATGATGGGGTCAAAATAGCAGAGCTCCCTTTTCTGTGTGTTCTCAGTTTATATAAGACCCAGCAAGAGGGCAGAGACCCAACCTGAGCCACACCTCACTGACATAGTCCAATAAAAAACCCTAAAATGATCTAATCAATTATCTAATCAAAGTCCCCTTAACTGAATTTAATGGAATCATAGGGCCCCACACCTATAGGGCTGGATTAGTTCAATATAATCTCTTCTGGGATTCACAAAATTCAAACTGTCACACTCAACTCACTGAATCCCAAAAAGACATATTCTTTCCATATGCAAATTACAGTCATTATATCAAAATATTTCAAAAAGGCTTACATTATTTCTGTAACAATGCTAAGTACAAAATCACACCAAAATCAGGTACAGGCATGTAGTCTGTCTGGGGATGAAATTTTCCTTCTGATACAGACCTGTGAAACTTAGAAAAAAAATTGTTTGCTTCCAATATACAAAGGAGGGACAGGCATATGATGAAATTGGATTAAATTAAACTAATTTTATCCTATGCCTGCCCCTCCTTTATATATTAGAAGCAGAACTACCTGAAAATATTGATCTGTCCATATCTATATGTGTATAATTTAAAAGGCCATATCGGCACCATTTAAAAGGCTTTAAAGTACTCACTTCTCAATTTTTTAAAAGGCCGAATGAATCTTTTTAATAACTGAATAAATATTAACTGTGTCCAAAAAAAAATGTCAATTCTTCCAGAACAAAATGAGGTATAAACCACTTGCTATCCCTCCTTGCTTGGCAGTTTTCAACCTTCAAAATTATTATAATCAAAGCTCTTTGCTGTGTTCTGTTGTTATTAGAAGTGAATAATGATATCTGTTCTCTCTACATCATGGACTGTTGTGAAGATTGAAAGAGAAAAAAAGGATACTAAGGTAACATGGTAGCACCACTAAATGCTAAGCAAGAGCAGCTCAGCAGCATTAGCTACTTCACACCCTGTACCCTGTGTGTTTCAAGAGCAGACTGCAAACCATAAAATGATAATCCAAAGGTTTGGTCATTCTCTTAATTTTCCCACCACCCTGAGGCTAGCTCTTCTAGTGAACATATATGGAATCAACTCAATAACTTTTATTGAATAACTTTTTTTTTTTTTTACCGGGCGGTCCCAGGGATCAAACCCAGGTCCCTCCATATGGCAGATGGACGCCCAACCATTTGAGCCACATCCGCCCCCTGAATGACTTCTAAATACCAGTTAATATGAAAGGCATTGAAACTCAAACTTCATTTCCTTGGCTCAGAACAACCCTTTAAAATCAACTGCGGGGGCACGGACATGGCTCAAATGGTTGGGCGTCCGTCTCCCATATGGAGGGACCAGGGTTCGATCCCCGGGACCTCCCGGTAAAAAATAAATAAATAAATAAATAAATAAATAAATAAATAAATAAATAAATAAATAAATTCAACTGCTCAACTGGGTATATACTCATTCTAGAAAACTTGTAAGTGCTCTGCTTTTGTTCTCCATTTTCCTCCTTAATCATTTGACATGACCAGGGAAAAAGAATGTTAGGATCTCCCTTCATCTAACAAATGACTCATTTTGTTTTGTTTTATTAGAACGGTCATTATGTGTAAAATTCAGCTATAATGGTAAGGAGCAGACTTGCTATCAAACTTTTTTTTTTTTTTTTTAAAGATTTTATTTATTTATTCATTTATCCCCCCCTTACTGCTTGTGCTCGCTGGGTCAGCTAACCACGCCGTGCGGGCGGGCTTGCCTTCACCAGGAGGCCCCGGGAACCGAACCCGGGGCCTCCCATATGGTAAACGGGAGCCCTACTGATTGAGCCACAGCCGCTTCCCGCTATCAAACTCTTGATGGTTAAGTTATTTAACATTATCAAATTAGAATTGAACATATGTCAAATTGTATTAAGAATCATACTTATCTCATAGGAGTGCTAAAAGGATTAAAAGAATAATGAATATAAAGTCTTAGCATAGTAAGCACACAAATATTAATCATTTAAAATAGTTATTACATTATTTCTGAATTAGATGCTAAAGGGGATAGATGGATTATAAACTGAGACCCGTAATGCCAAATGTAGAATCCTTCTAAAAGGAATAAACTATGTATCAACACTGTGGTTTTCCATGAGAGGTATAGAAAAACTCTTTGTTATCTGGAATCCCGTTTATGTTGAATATTTCTGAGAGATAGGAAGTAAAAATGAGCCAGTGCTGCTAAATTGGGTACTACAAAGTACATCTATGCCTTGTGCAAGTGACGGTCACAAAATAGTACAGCATGAGTAATTTACTATCTACTAGTAGATTGTTATTGTAGTAATCTGGAATCTACTATAGTAATCGTGATATTTCTCATGTAGCTCTATAATTGATGTTTTACAGGAAGGATCATGTTATCCATGTTCATGTGCAGTGGGCATAGTTATTTCAACTTGGTTCCATTCCAGAAATTACTTGATAAAATTCCTCCTGCACCAAAATGCTAGGTAGAACAGAGTTGGCATGTAGGACATATAGAGAGTGATACAAAGATTTCAAGGCGGGGTCGGATGTGGCTCAACTGGTTGGGCGTCCGTCTCCCATATGGAGGGACCTGGGTTCGATCCCCGGGACCTCCTGGTAAAAAAAAAAAAAAAAAAAAAAAAAGATTTCAAGGCCACACAGACAGAGTAACCATTCCCAGACAATCACTAGATCCCCACCCACATTCAGTAGAAAACATTGAAGGAAAGCAAACTCCTTCCAGATAAAGACAGATTTTAAAGTCTAACACTGAACAGTTGTAGACTTGGAGATAGAGAATATCTTGGAAAATAGCAATAAGGCCCTGAGAAAAGGAAGTTAAGTGAGTTAATACAAATAAAGAACTTAGAACAGTTCTGAAAGGTGATAAGTCCTTGATGAAAGTCAGCTTTTATTATTATTGTGTCAGGAAGAAAATAATTTGGATCCACAGAAGAGTATCAGTGGAACCTGGACAGCTGAAGAAAACGTAGAACAATTTAGAAACTCAGAAATTTAGATCCAAACAAAGTAAATTCCTTAGCTACATCAGGCTGTTTTATTTGCTTGTAAAAAATCACTTCCTTAGTAGATAAGAAAACTCATAATCTTATTGAAGGCCCTTTGTTGTTGATCTACAAATATAGTTATTCCTTAGTTTTAATTTTGTCATCTTCACAAAATTCCAACCTAAAACACTTCTAGGTGTTATTATACCTGATGATATCTGGATCTACCAAAGCTGTTAAAGTTTTAGGGTCTCCCCAGAGTGGGCAGATCAGATAAGCATGATACCTAGCAAGGAGTTGCCTTAGATGTTTGTTGGGGCATGCTTCAAATTACAATGGTGGTATCAGTCATATATTTAATTCAAAGATGAGACCTCCTAAGCTGATATTCAAAGCCTGGCTACTTTCCTGTTTTGTTTGTTTGTTTATAGGAGATACTGGGGATTGAACCCAGGACCTCCTACATGGGAAGCAGGCACTCAGCTATGAGCTACACCAGCTTCCCAATGAAAGTTGGTTTTTTCATTTGTTTGTTTGTTTTTAGAAGGTATTGGGGATGGAACCCAGGAAGCAGGTGCTCAACCACTTGAGCTACATCTCTCTTGTTTTCTAATTCAATAATAAACATTTATTGAATTTCAAACCTGTACAAGGCCATGAATATATGTCTAGCCAGCCAGAGTAAGGCCAACTTCATACTCATAAAAGACATGTGTGTTGGGGGACTATTGAGCACTTTCAAGCCCCTGAACTAAGACTTGTGCTTTAAGATCTGAGTGAGATTGAATGAAAAATCAGTGAGGTTGCCCATTAGGGACAGTTCTATTTTCTCTGGTTCTGAATACATAATCCCGAGATTTGGAAATTACCCTCTGCAAGGAGAAAATGCTGTTTTCCTGGTCACTTGACTTAGCTGAACTTTTGAAAGCACGTATATACATTCCCTGCTTGTACAGTGATTTTGAAGACATTTTATAAAAGTTAATGACTCATAGAGCAATCTGTGTAACCAAACACAATGGCAACCTGTGCAGCTGGTTGCTGTGTGTCACATACTATGACTGCTGTGTATATTTTTTCTCATTAGTCACATATCCTAAAGCAGTTAAGGATATCTGTGGTGGGAAATATGAATTATACCAGGGCTACTTTTAGCCTGACCTATGGTAACTTGAATGAGTAAAATACTCCCTGGAGAGAAAATTGCTCACTGTGTAAGATAGGTGTACTCATTTCTTTCAAGGCAACAGGATACATTCAGCAGCAAGGAAAAGAGAGTTTATCAAATATATCCTGAGTTAGACCCTTTGACGGTTTGTTTTTTCTCAGGCTTAATCTCTTGCCTTCTAAGATCTGTTTCTTTGAAGAGAGAGTAGTTCCCAAACTAAAACTGCTCAAGAAGCCAGATTCTGTTCATGGAAGTCTTCTGGTGAAGGAATGGAAAGGAATTCCATTATATTTCAGTAAGCAGTCTAGAATGATTTTTAGATAAACTATAAGGCTGTCAACTTCTATTTAATTTGCCCTGCTAAAATTTAATTACTCTCCAACAAAGCAAGTTCTTCGAAATTAGACTTGATATGAAAAAACAGAAAATTCACAAGGAAAATTGATCTCCAGATAGTAAAAGACAGAGAAATTACATTTTGTGCTTAAGGAGTGGTCATGGAAGAGTAGTAACAACTGCAGAGGTGGTTTCAGTATGGTAGTGGTAGGAGGAAAGTTAGTGGAAGAAAAGAACAAAGACTGTGTTAGTGAGCCTCGGTCAGTGTCTAAGATGTAGCCCCGGGTTTGTCCCCCCGGAGGAAAGAAGAGAATAACCAGAATGTTGAAAGAAACCCTCAATTATCTACAACCACTCTATGATATAGCAGGTGAGGGAGCTGAGGCCTCGTATGGTATAGTGACTTGTCCAAGAACACTTAGCAAGGAAATGTTATCACTGGAGCATATGTTCATTGTTAGGCAATTTGTACTATTTGTCCTACCTTTCTTTCTTGGATGTAGAGAAAGGAATTTCCTAATAGTACAAATGTTTAATATCATTCTGTAGAATGATAATAAAATAACTTACTAAATATTTATAATATTCATTTAAAATAGACTTCTTATACCAATGAAGTCAGAATTGATAATGTTTGGAGGATAATTTTTTTATGTAACTAAAAGCCATAAACTTTAGGAATTTTTCTTGACAAAGAATTTCTAACATTTAAAAGAAGAGTGATGAAACATTGCAATCAGTTCCACTAACCAATAAATTATCTACATATTTTAAAATGTGTTGTGGGACTAAAGAAGATAAATAGATGGTGAACAATTTGTAATTAGGGAATTGAAAATTAAATTAACAATGAGATTCTATGACATACTTATAAGAATGGCTAAAGTCTGAAAACACAATGAAAATTGCTGGCTTGGATGTGGAGCAAGAAAAACTATCATGAATTGTTGGTGGGAATGAAAAATGGTACAGCCATTTTGGAAGACCATTTGGCAGTTTCTTACAAAGCTAAACATACTGTTACCATATGATCCAGCAATTGCACTCCTAAGCATTTACCTAACTGATTTGAAAACTTATGTCCACGTAAAAATCTGCATGCGAATGTTTATTGCAGCTTTATTCATAATTGCCCAAAACTGGAAGCAACCAAGATGTCCTTCAATAGGTGAATGGATAAACAAACTGTGTTACATCCATACAGTGCAATACTATTCAGTAATAAAAAGAAGTGAGGGGGACGGATGTGGCTCAAATGGTTGGGCGTCCGTCTCCCATATGGAGGGACCCGGGTTCGATACCCGGGACCTCCTGGTAAAAAAAAAAAAAAAAAGAAGTGAGCTATCAAACTACAAAAAGACATGGATGAATTTTTTCATAAGTTTTTTTTTTTTTTTTTAAGATTTTTTATTTATTTATTCATTTATCCCCCCCTTGCTGCTTGTGCTCACTGGGTCAGCTAACCACGCCGTGCGGGCAGGCTTGCCTTCACCAGGAGGCCCCGGGAACCGAACCCGGGGCCTCCCATATGGTAAACGGGAGCCCTACTGATTGAGCCACAGCTCAATTCATTCCCTGGATGAATCTTAAATGCATATTTCTAAGTCAAAGAAATCAGTATGAAAACCATATGGTATGATTCCAATTATATGACATTCTGAAAAAGGTTAAACCATAGAGATGGTAAACAGATCCGCGGTTATCAGGGGTTCAGGGAGACAAGGGGAGATTGAACAGATGAAATAACACAGAATATTGTAGGGTGCTGAGACAATTCTGTATGGTACTGTAATGGTGGGTACATGACACTATACATTTGTCAAAACCCATATAAATGTATAGCACAAAGAGCGAATCTTAATATATGCATATTTAAAAAATAATAATTTAGGAGGCCAGAGGAGCCCAGGATAGGAAGCAGAATGGGACAAAAGAATATATCTGAAACAACCTCATTGAAAGGGTGGGGGAGGAGAAGGGTGCTGGCCTATGTAACTTTGGCAATAAGTGGTGTAGGATTAAAGCCAAAAGAAACTGTTCATAAGCACTCTACTCTAGTTGATAATGTTTTTTCCCACTGGGGTACAGGTTAGCAATTCTAATCCTGCTTGTATACTGGAAGTGAATGATAAGTAAATGGATGGCAGATAATGAAAACCCGGTTTCTCACTGTTGGTGTGAGAGGTTACAGATAAGCAAAGGGAGGAGGCTACAATGATCCATGTGGTAATGGGTTATAGTTGGAGACATAATATGAACTCATGTTTAACTTAATATAGATACAGATAGTTATATATAGAAATATCTTATAGGTCTGTATATATCCATGCACTAGTATACACACATATATTTCCTTGCTCTGTTAGCTAAGACAGCCTATAAACAATGACACGCCAGTAACTAGGAAAACACCAAACACCCAGATTTTGGTTTCTCATACCATTCATTCTCCACTTATAGGAACCAGGACTTCCTGGAGAAATGGCTGATTCTAGAACTCGAGCAAGAATTATGCAAAATGAACCTAGAACATCTTGTAGTGTCATAAAAGAAACAAACAAAACGCACATAATGATTGGGGTATGTCAAAGTGACACAAGAACCAACTGAAAAAGCCCCCAATGGCAAAAACTGGAAAAATTTGAGCAATGAAATAAAGTAATGAATTAGAAACTAAAGTATCTTTAAAAATCCATGCGTCCATACTGGCATAAATAAATGACTGAATAAATAAATGGGGGAGAATAGACAAATCTTTCTTGTAGAAAGATTCCAAATAATTTATGTATATATTCCACCCTCGAGAAGGTGGAGTATAACTCCCACTCCTTAGGTGTGGGTTGTGTATAGTGACTTCTTTCCAAAGAGGACTATATGGAAAAGGAGAAAAAAGAGTAATTACTGTGGAGACACCTGACAAACAATTCCTCAGCTAAGTGATCAAAGTTAAAATCAACAGTGATGTCTTATCGGTAGTATGTTCCCTTGATATGATGTGACAACAATGGCACTTTATCTCTGCGATCTTCCCCCCAAAACACATTAGCCCCATCTAATCATGAGAAAAACATCAGGCAAATCCCAATTGAGAAACATTCTATAAAATATCTGACCAGCACATCTCAAAACTCTCAAGATCATCAAAAACAAGAATAATCTGAAAAACTGTCACAGCCAAGAGGAGCCTAAAGAGACAAGACAACTTAATATAATATGGTAACCTGGATGGGATCCTGGAATAGAAAAAGGACATTAGGTAAAAACTACACAAATATGGATAAAGTGTGGACTTGAGTTAAGAATAATGTCTGAATATTAAATCACTAATTATAATAAATGCATCATACTGATCAAAGATGATGTTAATAGGGGAAACTGGGTGTGGGGTGTATGGGAACGCTCTGTAATATCTTTGCAACTTTTCTGTAAATTTAAAACAGTTCTAAAACACACGAAAAAGTTTATTGAACAGTGTTGGAGAAAGAGTTTCAGGTTGGGAGGCTATACATTTTGCACATGTTTTCAGGAGAAATAATGAGATAAGTGTCCCGCAGTGTCCATAATATCCTAAGGCTAGCCAGCTTGATCTTACCCCACATTTTTAAATAACTTTTTGAAGGTAGAGAGATAGGAATTGTTTCAATAGCAATACACTGCTGGTGTTTTTTTTTTTTTTTTAAGGAATAAAGTGAAAGAGAATATTTTACTTTAAATTTGGAAGATGTTACTATCACATTTTTTTCAGGTTTCTACTTCATATTGATAACTAGTTTGCAACCAGGAGCAGTTTAAAGCAGAAACATCTTGACTCTTCCTAAGTTGCTAAATCCTAAAGAGACCGTCTCTCTCTTTAGAATTTTTCCACTCATCTTACTGAAATGCACACATTCCCAATACATTCAATTGCTCAGAGTCAGATCACCCAGTTTGTAAATTCTTTATTCTTTTTGCTTCTCTCCAGCCTTGTCCCCTCTGCTAATCTTTCATTACATAGAGAAACATTATTTTCTTCATGGTGGGAAATAAAGTGCAGAATATTGAAAGTATTGTCCAAAATAAACCTTTTGCATTATGTAGATTTGATTTCTGTATGCTATTTTCTCTCCCACTTAATGCAGTACCACTCAGATTACATATTTCCAGATGTCCAGAATTTAGAAGAGTAAATATTTTTGGCAAAAAGCAGTGCTGGCAAGTTGACCTTGCGTCATGAGTCTCCCGTGTTTCATAGCATTCTGCTCCAGGCCTTGGATTTATCGGTATCACCAAGGATCTACCTTAACTGTGTGCTCAAAAACTGGTGTTGACTTCGAGTGTGTCCTGGTCATCAAGGTACAGGTATCAAATATGATACTTTATCAACTTAGAGCAGGATGACTCACCGGTACCTTTCCTCCCACACCTGAGTCCTGCTTGGAGGCCTTGGCCCCAAATACTCCCTTCATAAGCTCTTACAAGAGTAAAAATCAGTGGCAAAGCCTTGGGCCATTTAAGAATTTACAATGTGGGAAGAGGCTGTGGCTCAATCAGTGGGGCTCCCGTTTACCATATGGGAGGCCCCGGGTTCGGTTCCTGGGCCTCCTGGTGAAGGCAAGCCCGCCCACACGGCGTGGTTAGCTGACCCAGCGAGCACGGGCAGCAAGAAGGAGGTGATAATTGAATAAATAAATAAAATCTTTAAAAAAAAAAAAAAAAAAAAGAATTTACAATGTATCTGAGAGCAAAAGAAAAAGAGAGATTTTTACAAAAATTGGACCAAACTAACTCCAGTTCTGGTCAAATTCCAGAAAATCTAAACTAGATGGCACACCTACTAGTTCAAAATTCTCATCAACAAGCAAGAGAGCGCCTGCTGAGTACACAGTAGAATACAATGATCTTTTACTTTCTGTTCTTTTCCCTGTATTTACTTATGCATGTGCTGTATGTCAGAGTTTCAATACATTATTCTTCAAAAACTTGTGCTGGCCTGCTCACTTATGACTTTCACATCTTACTAGACCAATCATACTCCAGTGCCATTGGAAAGCTTGTTATATATTCCCCTCTAAAATGAGATACCTGACTTCCCAAGTAAGCCAGACAGGAAAAGTAATGATGACAATGGACCCCTCCTAGAAGGGCTGGCTATGAGTTCACTCTGTAGAAAGCACAGGCTGTAAAAGGCAGCAAGAACTTTCTCTTGTGGAAATCACCTCTGTGATGGCGTGGAGTCTGGATATGTTGGGAGGAAAAGGGAAGTGGCGTGAATGGGCAGTGTGTACGGTCATGCCTCTGCTTCTTGAGTCGTTGTTTACTTGGTTTGATATCTTTTTGTCATTTGACTGGGGGCAGCAAACAGTAAAAAAAAAAAAAATTGACATAAAAATATATACAGGGACTTGACATTTGACACCAAAGAGATTTTCTTATAATTGATGAGTCTCTGAGCTTACTAGTTTTCTCTCTTTGTGTTGTGAAATAATTAAACTGGTGTTCTGGCCCAGTGCATGTTGAAAGCTTTGCAATGGCATGGGCTTGGACTAGATTAATTGTAAATCTTTTTAAAAGGTAAATTGTCCTTTTAGAAACAACCCATTTGTTCATTGAAATGTTCATCTTCCTATCTCAATGTGCCTAACATTTCCTTTATTTTATTTCCAAAATGCTTCCTGAATAATTCTCCATCCTGATTTTCCTTCTGACCCAGTGAAAATTTTTGAGTAGGGGTCTATCAGAAGAGACTACATATTTGGTAACTTTAATAACCACTAAAAGTATTTAGAATCGAGTCGAGTTAACTTATTTTGTCTAGATCCTTTGATCCTTGATGAACCTTTTTATTCCTTAAAGTTTGTATAGAATAATTTTACATGTTTGTGAAAGAAAAAGAACATTTCTGAATTAATCCTGCACTGAATTAAAAATTCAACAGTTCCTAACAAATCTTATGAACTCCAAATCTCTGATTCTATGCTAGGTTTTAAATGTACTGAGCTATTTTTATTCTGAAAAATGAATCCATGAAAGGTTTTCCCTAGTGAACATTCTTATTGTTTATTAACAATAGAATGTAACACACAATAAAGGAAAAGTAAGGGCTGGGCGAAAGTGTTCAACTGTTACTTTTTTAAGAACACAGAACTTTAATAGGAAGTGAATAATGCTTTAAAAAAAGAAAAAAACTAGCAACAAACCCCAAATTCTATATTTTACCTCACTGGCAGAGAGATTCTGAGAACGTTGATATTCTCCAGATCACAATAACAGATGCAGTGATAATTTTAAGGCTTAGACATTTGGCGTAGACAAAGTTTTATAACAAGGTGCTCTGGCAGAATAGAGAAGGCCCTAATTAGCAAAATATCCTTGTTAAACTTTAGAGTATTGACCCTATGGATCCAATGAGGTTTTTGATAGATGGATCATTTGTTTAGATAATGTCAGTTCTATGACTTGATGTATCTCCAAAACTGGCTGCAAGGCCTGACTTCTTTTATCCTCCAAATGAGAAGAAACATAACTACATTATTGAAAGTCACTTGTTTGCAAATCTCCTCTATTTTCATTTCTGTAAAATACTATTTAATATTTAAGGCTTTTCTTTCAAGAGTATATATGAGAACATTATCCATCAAAGCCACATTTCCCTTTGGAGGTTATGAACACAGGGTGACTGTGTGAAATAAGATGGTATCTGACAATGTGGCCCAAACTTCCCCTTTCCTCCTTTTTGCACAGTTGAGAGGCTGGGGGTCAAAAAGGGGAACAGGGACCATAGAGAAACGTAAGCCCTGAAAGGGCACTGGAGGTCTGCTCTGGCTTCTGGTCTAAGTTTTGAGGGATCTCAAGAGACCTGTGCCATTCCAGATCCAAGGGGATACTGGCATGTGCCTGGTTTAGAGAGACCGCGGGGATGGAGAGAGCAGGCCTCAGTTTTGCCAGGGCATTGGCCCAGGGTGTTCCCTTTACATTTTGAGATGAGATAAATGGAACTTGAAGTCATCTTGAATCAACGTGTGCCAGAGGTAAGGCAAGGATCTGGCAGCACGGAGGAGTTTCAGTATTACTGTTGGGAGTGGACAAGCTCTCTTGGCAATGAGTCTGAGTAACCACCTCCTATTGCCAGTTTACACAAGGAAGGCCTGAGCAGCAGTCCACTGAGTAACGTTTTGCCAAATATACTGATCTCTTCTCTTAGGAGAAGCCTTCAGAATCTATCTTTGGAGATTAATAGACTACAAAAGTTTACCTTCCCACGTCAACCTTAAAGCTAGAATCTTAAGTCTACACATCAATAACAATATTTACAATGATAGAGCAAGTGTACATATTTTTAAACAGTGCTTTTTATAAATAATATTGAAAAAAATATTTCTCCTAAATAAAACAGGTATCTGTCTATAACCACAATCTAGTTGTAGTGGTGAAGAGGATGACTTTGATTTTTAGAGTGCTTTCAGTATGCCAGGAGCTGTTCTTCACATGTATTATCCAATTGTATCCACACGCAACCCTAATAATTAAGTAATACTATCTATGTTTTGCAGATAAGGATTTGACAGTGTCTATACTACAGTATTATAAATTGGTACATGGTGTCTACTCTAATTTAAATGCATATACAATGCACTTTTCTAATAACTATATATAATGCACACCACTGTACAATATATACCACCCATTCATTTTA